>PVJI01008521.1:0-70663 GCA_004026765.1 Micronycteris hirsuta
GCACACAAAGGAAAAAACCTCAAATGAAAGGAAAGGAGGAAGCTTCAGAAAGAATGCTAAATGAAACAGAGGCAAGTCAACTATCAGACACTGAGTTCAAAGCATTGGTTATTGGGAAGGTCAATGAGCTCACAGAGAATTACCAAAAACTACTGGCAAACTATAATGAACTCACTGCAAACTATATCAACATGAAAAAGGAAATAGAAACTATCAACAATGGCCAAAAGTAAGTGAAGAATGCAATTTCTGAATTGAAAAACACAGTACAGGGAATCTAAAACTGGCTAGATGGAGCAATTGAATTGACAATCGAATCAGCAAGCTGGAGGACAAAGTAGAAAAAAAACAGAAAGAGCAAGAAAAGGAAAAGAGAATCAGAAAGAATGAAGAGGTGTTAAGAAAAATGCAGGACCACATGAAATGGAATAATATCCATATAATAAGGATACGAGAAAGAGAAGAAGAAGATCAAGGGATAGAAAACCTGTTTGAAATAGTAATATGTAAAATTTCCCTAATTTGATGAGAGAAAAAGTCACACAAATTCAGGAAACACAAAGAGTCCCAATGAAGAGGACCCCAAAGAGGACCACTTCAAAACACATGATAATTAAAAGGGCAAAATTCCAACACAAAGAGAGAGTCTTAAAGGCAACAAGAGAGAAGCAGGAAGTAACATACAAGGTGCCCTGATAAGACTAGGAGCTGATTTCTCAATGGAAACACTACAAGCCAGAGGCCATGGCAAGGGATATTCCAAGTATTAAAAAACAAAGGCCTACAACCAAGACTACTCTACCCATCAAGGCTCTCAGTTAAAATGGAAGGTGAAAAAAGGAGTTTCCCAGACAAAAGAAGCCTCAAAGAATATACCTCCTCCAAACCAGATCTGCAAGAGATGCTAAAAGGTCTGCTTTAAGAAAAGCGGGGTCGGGGGGAGACTGAGAGAGAGAGGAACACAGGTACAAAAAATGGCAATGAATGAGTACCTATCAATAATAACCTTAAATGTAAATAGATTAAATGCTCCAATCAAAAGACATAGAATAGCTGAAGGGATAAGAAATCATGACCCACACATATGCTGCACACAAGAGACCTACCTCAGAACAAAAGACCTACGCAGACTGAAAGTAAAGGGCTGGAAATAAATATCCCAAGCAAATTGACAGGAAGAAAAAGCCGGGGTAGGAATACTCATGTCAGACAAAATAGACTTCAAAAAAAGGGTCATAAAAAGAGACCCAGCAGGTCACTTCATAATACTCAAGGAAAGAATCCACCAAGAAGACATAAACATTGTAAATATATATACCCCTAATGTAGGAGCACCCAATACATAAAGAAAATCTTGGAGGACTTCAAGAAAGATATTGACAGCAACACAATTATAGAAGGAGATTGTAACACCCCACTGTCAAAAATGGATAGCTCTTACAAACAAATATCAACAAAGATATTGTGACATTGAACAATGTCCTAGATCAAATGAACTTAAGTGATATATATAGAGCCTCTTATCCCAAAGAAGAAAACACACATTCTTTTCAAATGCACGTGGAACATTCTCAAAGATAGAACACATAACAGGATTCAAAACAAGCCTTGACAAATTCGAGAAAATTGAATTTATATCAAGCATTTTCTCTGACCACAAGGGACTAAAACAAGAAACCAACACCAAGGAAAAAACTCCAAAACAGTCAAACTCATGGAGATTGAATAGCATGCTATTAAACAATGAATGGGTCAAGAATCAGGTTAAGGAAGAAATCAAAAAGTTTCTGGAAACTAATGAAAATGAACTCACAACAATCCAAAACTTATGAGACACAGCAATGGCAGTTCTGAGAGGGAAGTTCATAGCAATACAGGCCTACCTAGAAAAAGATAGAAACTTCTCAAATACACAACCTAACCCTACACCTACAAGAACTTGAGGAACAACAATTAAGACAGTCCAGAGCAAGCAGAAGGAAGGAAATAACCAATAACAGTGCAGAAATAAATGACATAGAGATTAAAAGCATAATTCTAAGGATCAATGAATCCAGGAGCTGCTTCTTTGAAAAGATAAACTAAATCAACAAGCCTTTAAGCAGACTCATAAAAAAAAAAAGAGAGACAACTAAATAAACACAATCAGAAATGAAAGAGGAGAGATTACAACTGATAACACAGAACTATAAAGGATTGTAAGAAATTGCTACAAAGAACTATATGGCAAGAAATTTGAAAACCTAGGCAAAATGGACAAATTTCTATAAAAATATAATCTTCTAAAACTGAGTGAAAAAAAACCCCAGAAAGCTTGAACAGACCAAAAACAGCTGATGAAATTGAATCAGTAACCAACAAAACTCATGACACTGAAAGCCCTCGACTGGATGGTTTCACAGGAGAATTTTACAAAGCATTTAAGGATGAGATTACCCCTATCCTTCACAGACTATTCAAAAAAAATCCAGGAAGATGGAAGACTCCAAAATCTTTTTATGAAGTCAGCATCATCATAATCCCAAAACTAGATAAAGATATAACAATGAAAGAATACTTCAGGCCAATATCACTAATGAAAACAGATGCTAAAATCCTCAACAAAATATTGGTATACTGCTTCCAGCAGTACATTAAAAAGATCATACACCATGACCAAGTCGGATTCATCCCAGGGATGCAACAATGGTATGATATTCACAAATCAATAAATGCAATACATCACACAAACACAAGGAAAGAAAAAAGTCACACGATCATATCAATAGATGCAGAAAAAGCTTTTGATAAGGTACGCCACCGATTTATGATAAAAACACTCAGCAAGCGGGAATAGAGGGAGAATTCCTCAACATAATAAAGGTGATATATGAGAGATCTTCAGCCAACATCATACGCAATGGGCAAAAACTTAGAGCTTTCCCACTAAGATTAGAAACAAGATAAGGATGTCTGCTTTCACCACTCCTATTCAAAATCGTATTGAAAGATTTAGCCACAGCAGTCAGACAAGAAAAAGAAATAAAAGGTATCCAAACTGGAAAGGATGAAGTAAAGCTGTCACTGTTTGCAGATGACATGATAGTATACATAGAAAAGTGTACATAGAAAATCCTATAGGCTCCACTAGAAAACTACTCAACCAAATAACTGAAATGCAAAGTCAATATTCAGAAATCAAAGGTATTTTTGCACACCAACAATGAAATATCAGAAACAGAAATCAGGAAAAAAAAATCCCATTTGATACAGCAACAAGAAAAATAAAGTGTCTAGGAATAAACCTAACCAAGAATGTAAAATACCTGCACTCAGAAACCTACACAGTACTGAAGAAAGTAATTAAGGAAGGCACAAATAAATGGAAGCATGTATCATGCTCATGATTGGAAGATTTAACATCATCAAAATGGCCATACTGCCCAAAGCAATGTACAGATTCAACGCAATCCCTATTAAAGTACCAATGACATATTTCACACTGTCAGAACAAACATTTCAAAAATATATATGGAACCATAAATGACCCCGAAAAGCTTCAGGAATTTTGAGAAAGAAGAGCTAAGTAGGAGGGATCACAATACCTGATATCAAACTGTATTACAAGGCCAGTGTAATCAAAACAGTCTGGTATTGGCATAAGAACAGACACATAGACCAATGGAATAGAACACAGAGCCCAGAAATAAACCCAATTCCCTATGGTCAATTTATGTTTGAAAAAGGGGGAAGAAGCATAAAATGAAGTAAAAATAGCCACTTCAACAAATGGTGTTGGGCGATGTGGACAGCTACATGCAAAAAAATGAAATCACTCACCAACTTACTCCATACACAAAAATAAATTCAAGGTGGATAAAAGACAAATATAAGTCATGACATCATGAAAGTCCTGTAGGAAAACAGGCAGGAAAATCTCAGATATTCCATGTAGCAATATTTTCACTGATATGTCCCCTAGAGCAAGGGACATAAAGGAAAGAATAAACAAATGGGACCTCATCAAATTAAAAAGCTTCCAGACAGCTAAAGAAACAGCATTAAAATTAAAAGAGAACAACTATATGGGACAACATATTTCCCAATGATACTTTGGACAAGGGTTTGATCTCCAAAATATATAAAGAACTCACACGACTTCACTCCAGGAAGACAAAGAACCCAATTTAAAAATGGGAAAAAGTCTTGAACAGACACTTCTCCAAGGAGGACATACAGAGGGCCCAGAGACATATAAAAAGATGTTCAATATCACTAGGCATCAGAGAGATGCAAATTAAAACCACAATGAGATATCACTTCATACTGGTGAGAATGGCCATTATAAAGAAATCAACAAACAAGTGCTAGAGAGAATGTGGAGAAAAGGGAACCCTAGTACACTGTTGGTGGGAATGCAGACTGGTGACACCACTGTGGAAAACTGCATGGAACTTTGTCAGAAAACTAAAAATGGAACTGCCTTTTGACCCAGCAATTCCACTGCTGGGATGATATCCTCAGAACCTTGAAACACCAATCCAGAAGAACCTATATACCCCAATGTTCATAGCAGCACAGTTTACAATAGCCAAGTTCTGGAAGCAACCTAAGTTCCCATCACCAAATGAGTGGATCAAAAAACTATGGTACATTTACACAATGGAATACTATACAGCAGAAAGAAAGACAGAGCTCCTACCCTTTGGGACTGCATGGATAGAACTGTAGAGCATTATGCTAAGTTAAATAACCAGGCTGTGAGGGACAAATACCATATGATATCACCTTTAACAGGAACCTAATCAACAAAACAAACAAGCAAGCAAAATATAACCAGAGACATTAAAATTAAGAACAATCTGACAGTAACCAGAGGGGAGGTGGGTGGGGATAATGAGGGGAAGGGTGGAAGGGTTTTCAGGAACGACTATAAAGGACACATGGACAAAACCAAGGTGAGTGGAAGCAAGGGAGGGAAGGGGGCATGGCTGCCAAGGGGGGAAAGTGGTGGGCAGTAAAGGCATACAATTGTAATTGAACAACAATAAAATATATTCTTTAAAAAAGATATTATGGGGGCTTTAGACTCTCAGTTAGCCAGCCTGGGAATAGAAGCCACCAATGAATGAGCCAATAACAATCAAAACACCAAATACAATGAGAACCCACATAAAATGCGTAAAGGGCATCCCTAGAACCTCCACGTCAAGAGATCAAGGAAAATGCACCACTTAGTCCTACAGGACTCCTAGCACAATGGTCCACCCCATGAAGACAGGGAGTCAGAGAAGATCAATCTAATATGTGAAAACAAACAAATGAGTCACATAAAATGGGAAGACAGTCCCCAATCAAAAGGAATGGAGGACTCCTCAGAGAAAGAGCTAAATGGAAAAAAGCCAAGTAATTTATTAGACATAGAATTCAAAGTAAAATTTATAAAGATGCTTGTGGGGGGAGCTCCACCTGCAGGGTCCCCCCCAGCTGCCACAGAAGAGAATAAGTCTACCAATACATGATCTGCTTGGAGAAAAAATGTGGCCAATCTCTCAAAGGAGAAGGGCCAGGAGCCTGTTCCTCAGTGGGCTTTTACTGGGTTTATTTGCATAGGAATACAGGGCATATAGGTAAAGCTCATCAATCATTGTCAAGCAGTAATGATCAAACAATAAACAACAGTCAAAGAACTAGGAGGGCTTATTTTGAGTGAGGGTCAGATAGCTAAGGGGCCATAAATCCTTGGGGAAACAAACTCATTTCCTGCTTGGACCCTTATCATTTAAATTGAGGGTATTAGCAAAGTAGGTTTAACAGGATTTTATGCGTTCTTTCTCAGGCCTGATCACCCCAGGGAACCCACCCTTTCCAGAACAGGGTCACACCCACCTCCAGCATTGTTTCAGGCTTAAGTCAGGCAGGGGAAGTAAGGCAGTGAAGAGATTAGGACACTTCTTTCAGATAGAATGAGGATTCAGGCTATGTTAAAGCTGAGGGGTAAGGGTCCATCACCCCTTTTTTCTATAGCCCCCACCAAATCCTTCCCTGAGGGCCCCCTCATGACCGTGCCTGTCTTAGATCATCCCTCCTTTGAGAAATCTTACCCATCATTGGCTAACTGGTCATCTTCCCAGAGCCAAGCAGGGTGAAGTAAAAGGGGGCAGAGGCAGCGCCCTTACCAGGAAGATAAGCTTTGTCTCCTTAGTGGCTTATGGTCCCAATGTCTCTCACTCAGCCTTAGCCATGGAGGGTTATAGCTTATGAAACCAGGCAGGGTGGTTCCCAACAGATGCTCAAGCTATTTAGTGAGAACTACAGGATATATTATGGGTACTATAGGAACTTAGTGAGAACTACATCAGGATGAAAAACGACATAGAAACTATGAATAAGAACCAGGTGGAAAGGAAGAATACAACATCTGAAATGAAGAGTACACTAGAAGGAATCAAAAGCAGGCTAGATGTAGCGGAGGACTGAATCAACAAGGTGGAAGACAAGTGTGGCAGTGCTTTCCACATGCGTGTAAACACGCATGTTCCAGAATTTACGCATTTTGAGCGCAGCTCTGTGTGATTCCTGTGTAGGCAAGTGTGGATTATGTCTGTGGAATAGGAATTCTCTAATAGGAATTTGGCAAAGATGTATCTTAAGAGATTCTGGCTTGCTGAGCCCTGTTTTATGTATACCCTGGTCCTGTCTGCCACCGGACCTGAATTTACATCCTAATGCTCTGCTAATAAGTAAACCTCTCCCTGTTCTGCTTAATCCCATGAATAATCAATCCAATGTAAATATGTCCTAAAGCCTCTAATAAAAACCCCGGCTAAGCTACCCACGAGGTCTTTTTCCCAAGATGGAGATGATGGGAAAGACCCGTGGCAGCTGGATTCTCATCTCCAAGTGTGTCTCTGGGTAAGATTGATTCATGCGATCAGGGCGGTCCCCCCCACGGAATTTGAGGGTCAAAATCCGCGACAGACAAGGTAGAAAAAAACGCAGTTAGAGCAACAAAATGAAAAAAACTCAAAAAGAATGAGCATAGTTTAAAGCAGCTTCAAGACAATATGAAATGTAACAACATTCACAGCATAGGAATATCAGAAGGAGTAGAAAAGGTGCAAGGAATAGAAAACCTGTTTGAAAAAATAATGACATAAAACTTCCCTAACTTAGTGATGAAAAAAGTCCTGAAGTCCAGGAAGCACAAAGGGTCCCAATCTAGATGAACCCCAAGAGGCTCACTCCAAGACATATTACAATTAAAATGGCAAAATTTAGAGACAACGAGAGAACTGTAAAGGCAGCAAGGGAGAAACAGCTAGTAACATACAAAGGAGTTCCAATAAGGTATCAGCTGATTTATCAACGGAAACACTACAAACCAGAAAGAACTGGCACAAAATATTCCAACTAATTAAAAGTAAAGACCTCCAACCAAGACTACTCTATCCAACAAGGTTCTCATTTAAAATGAAAGGCTAAATAAAGAGCCTCCCAGACAAAAATAAAGAGTAAAAGAGTACATCTCCAACACTATCAGCATTGCAAGAGATACTAAAGGAACTGCTTTAAGAAGAAACACAGATAGGGGAACACAGGTACAAATGGATAAAATGGAAAAGAATAAGTACCTAACAATAATAATCTTAAATGTAAGTTGTTTTAACGCTTCAATCAATAGACATAGAGTAGCTGAAGGATAAGAAAACACAATCTGCATATATGCTGTGTAAAAGAGTCCCACCTCAGAACAAAAGTATACATAGACTGAAAGTGAAGGGTTGGAAAAAATAGTCCATGCAAATGGACATGAAGAAAATGCTGGGGTAGCAAGACTTATAACAGGCAAAGTAGAATTCAAAACAAAGGCCATAACAAGAGACAAAGGAGTTCACTACATAATATTTAAGGGAGTAGTCCAAAAAAAGATATGACCTTTATAAACATGTATGCACCCTGTATGGGAGCACCTAAATATGTAAAGAAAATTTTAAAGGACTTTAAGAAAAAAATTAACAACAATACAGTCATTGTAGAGGATTTTAACAGCTCTCTGTCAATAATGATTAAATCCTCCAAACAAAAAATTCAACAGGCACATAATGACATGAAATGACACTCTAGATCAAATGGACTTAATATTTACAGAACATTTTACTCCAAAAAAGCAAAATATACATTCTTCTCAAATAGACATGGGTCATTTTCAAAACAGACTACATAGTAGGGCACAAGACAAGCCTTAACAAATTCAAGAAAATGGAAATCATATCAAGCATCCACTAGGATCACAATGGTTCAAACTAAAACTAACCTCAAGGAAAAAACCCTAAAACATTCAAATACATGAAGACTGAATAACATATTATTAAATAATGATTGGGTTAACAATGAGATCAAGGAAGATATCAAAAAGTATCTGGAAACAAATGAAAATGGACACACAACAACCCAAAACCTATGGGACACAGTCCTGAGAGGGAAGTTCATAGCAACACAGTCCTACCTAAAGAAATAGAAAAATATGAAATAAATAACCTAACCCTACATCTAAGAGAACTAGAGGAACAACAACAAACAAAGCCCAGAGAGAGTAGAAGGAAGGGAATAATCAAGATCAGAGCAGAATTAAATGACATAGAGACTAAAAACCTATTCAAAAGATCAATGGATTCAGGATCTGGCTTTTTGAAAAGATAAACAAAACAAAACTTTAACCAGAGTCATCAAGAATAAAAGAGAGAGGACCTAAATAAATAAAATCAGAAATGAAAGAGGAGAAGTAACAACTGATACCACAGAAATACAAAGGATTGTAAGAAATTACTATGAATAACTATTATGTCAAGAAATTGGACACCCTGGGAGAAATGCATAAATTTCTAGAAACATACAACCTCCCAAAACTGAATCAGCAAGAAGTAGAAAATCTGAATGGACTGATAACAACTAGAGAAATAGAAGTGCTAATCAATAAACTCCTGGCACTCCAAAGCCTAGACAAGATGGCGACTTTTACCAAACATTCAAAGAAGAACTAACACCTATACTTTTCAACTATTCCAAAAAATTCAAGAACAGGCAAGAGTCCCAAATTCTTCTTATCAGATCAGTATTATTCTAATTCCAATTCCAAAACACAACAACAACAACAAAAAATACGGACCAACATCTCTGATTAACATATGCTAAAATCTTCAACAAAATATTCGCGAACTGGATCCAGCAATATATTAAGAAGATCATACACCATGATCAAGTGAGATTTATTCCAGGGATCCAAGGATGGCATAATATTTGCAAATCAATAAACATAATAAATAACATAAACAAAATAAAGCACAAAAACCATACGATCATATCAATAGATGCTGAAAAAGCATTTGATAAAATCCAACACCGATGTATGATAAAACCACTCAGCAAAGTGGCATACAGGAAGCATAGCTGGACGGATCACAATACCTCATATAAAACTATACCAGAAGGCCACTGTAATCAAAGCAGTCTGGTACTGACATAAGAACAGACACAAAGATCAAGTGAACAGAATAGAGAACCCAGAAATAAACCCATGTCTCTATGGTCAATTAATATTTGACAAAGGGAGTATGAACATATCATGGAGTATAGGCAGTCTCTTCAATAAATGATGTTGGGTAAACTGGGCTGGTACATGCAAAAAAATGAAACTTGACCACCAATTTATACCACACACTAGAATAAACTCATAATAGATAAAAAGACTTAAATATAAATCATGATACCATAAGAACCCTAGTGGAAAACATAGGTTGTAAAATTTCAGATACCTCATGTAGCAATATTGCCGCTATATCTCCTAGGGAAAAGGCAATAAAAAAAATAAACAAATAGGACTACATCAAATTAAAAAGCTTCTGCACAGATAAAGAAAGCATCATCAAAATGAAAAGATTGCCGACTGTATGGGAGGACATATTTGCCAATGATATATCAAACAAGGGTTTAATCTCCAAAATATTAAAGAACTCATATGACTCAACACCAGGAAGAAAACAAATCCAATTAAAAAATGAGCAAAGGACATAAATAGACAATTCTCTGAGGAGGACATACAGATGGCCCATAGACATATGAAAAAATGCTCAACATCACTAGCCATCAGAGAAATGCAAATTATAACCACGATGAGATATCACCTCACATCTGTCAGAATGGCCATCATTAATAAATCAACAATGTGTTGGCAAGGATGAAGAGAAAAGGGAACCCTAGTGCACTGTTGGTGAGAATACAGACTGGCGCAGCCACTGTGGAAAACAGTACTGAACTTCCCCCAAAAAATTAAAAACAGAACTATCTTTTGACCCAGAGATTCCACTGCTGGAAATATACTCTAAGAATCCTGGAATACCAATTCAAAAAACTCATACAACCCTATGTTCATAGCAGTACTATGTATAATAGCCGAGAGTTGGAAACAGCCTAAGTGCCCATCAGTAGATGAATGGATTGAAAAACTGTGGTATATCAGGACTTCCGCCAAGATGGTGGCGTAGGTGGATGCACTTCGCCGCCGATCACAACTAGAGAGTTTAAACAACGAACTCAGTAGCAAAAAGGAAACAACCAGAACGAACAGAAATGAACTGAAGGGAAATCCAACACCCAGGAAGTGGGAGAGGAAGTACATCCAGGCCAGTCAGCGGGCAGAACCAAGCGGAGGAGCGGTGTAAGAGGCAGTTTGCCCAGAGGGACTCACGCCACAAGCGCCTAAACAAAACACGACCCCGAACAACGGGTGAACCCCGCAGCCAGCGATGGATCCAGAAAGGCCAGTGGGAACCAGGAGGGCCAAGACTGGCGGAGGAGGCAGTAAGGAGCTAGGGAGCGGAGGGTAATAGGGAGCCGGCAGTGAAAGGCAGTCACCATTGCTCCCTCCCAGGTCCCGCTCCCAGAGGAAACGTCATAAAAATACGACCCAGGTTGCAGGGCACTGGCGAACACCTAAGAGTCCGACAGGTGCGCTGAGATAAAAAGAATGAAAATGGCCAAAATGAAAGATCAGAACAAATTACAACTAACAGATGACGACATAGTCAACCTATCAGGTGCTCAGTTTAAAACGCTGGTAATCAAAATGCTAACAAAACTGGAAGAAAGGTGGATGCAAATAAATGAACAAATGAAGAATACAATAAAGATAATGAGGGGTGATCTACAGGGAACCAACAGGGAAAAGAAGGAAGCTGGGACTCAAACCAATAGTGTAGACCAGAAGGAAGAAACAGGAATTCAAAAAAACGAGGAGGGACTCAGGAACCTCAAAGACATTTGTAAACGACCCAACATCTGGATCATAGGGCTGCCAGAAGGACAAGAGGAAGACCAAGAAATTGAAAGTATTTTTGAACAGATAATGAACGAGAACTTCCCAGATCTGGCAAAGGAAATAGGCTTCCTAGAAATCCAAGAATCTCAGAGAACCCCAAAGAAGTGGGACCCAAAGAGGAACATACCAAGGCACATCATAATTACATTACCCAAGATTACGAATAAGGAGAAAATCTTGCAAGCAGCAAGAGAAAAGGAGACAGTTACCTACAAAGGAATTCCCATAAGACTGTCAGTGGATTTCTCAAAGAAGACCTTCCAAGCAAGTAGGGGCTGGAGAGAAATATTTCAAATCGTGAAAAGCAAGGACCTACAACCAAGAATAATCTATCCAGCAAAACTTTCATTTAGAATGGAAGGGCAGATATAGTGCTTCTCAGATAAGGTCAAGTTCAAGGAGTACATCATCATGCAGCCTCTACTATATGAAATGTTGAAAGGTTTTATTTAAGGAGTCAGGAGCGAAGGCACCGAGGCCAGATCAGCTACCAGGGAATTCAGATCAGTCACAGCCAAGACGCTTGTGAGGTAAGCAAGCAAAATACAACCAGAGAAACAAAATAGAACCAGAGACATTGAAGTTTAGAACATTCTGGCAGTAACCAGAGGGGAGGGGGAAGGGGAGAATGGGGACAAGGGTATTCAGGAACTGTTATAAAGGACACATGGACAAAACCAAGGGGGAGGGTGGAAGCAAGGGAAGGAGGTGGGTTTGCCTAGGGTTGGGGGGGAGGGTAAATGCAGACGACTGTAATTGAACAATAATAAAATAATTTTTAAAAAACTGTGGTATATCAACTCAGTAGAATACTACGAAGCAGAAAGAAAGAATTAGTACTTTTTGCAACAGCATGGGTGGAACTGGAGACTATTATGCTAAGTGAAATAAGTCAGTCAGTGAAAGACAAATACTATATGATCTCACTTATAACAGGAATCTAGTAAAAAAAATAAACTAATGACCAAAATAGAACCAAAGGCATAGAATCATGGAATAGACTGACAGTGGTAAGAGGGGAGGGGAGAGGTGGTAAAAGGGGAGGGTGAGGTAGGGGCCATTTGAAAAAAGGTGAAGGCGTTAGTCAAAGAACATATATGGAAGGATGCATGGACAATGGTGTGGGGATTGACTATGGAAGTGAGGCTGGATGAGGAGGACTAAGGGGAAAATCTGGGACAGCTGTAACAGCATAAACAATAAATAAAGAAGGTCTGGTGGCAATAAGAGCTAACAATACAAAGCAGAGTAAGTGGGTGTGGGGATGAGAAAAGGTGCTATTTAGAAGGGTCTCTGGGAAGGTCACATTGGAACAAATACTTGAATGGGTGAAGGAGTGAGTCATGGTAATTTTCCTGCAATTTGATTTTTTTAAATTGTTTAAGTGGGAATTTTTTGGTATATGATAGAAGAGGGTCTGATTATTTTTTTCCTAATGCATATCCAATTATCTCAATATTGCCTTCCTTTCTCTTGATTTTCAGAAGCTTTGTTATGAGATTGAGTCTCCTTCTCAGTTCACTAATATGTTCTAACATGTATTTTTCTGAAAGATTACTCTATTTTAATTGCTATTTTTTGGATCATCCTTTTGGAAAAATTCACCAGTTCTTGCTGATTCTTCTTCTTTAGCATTTCTAAACCATCTTTTCCAGTGTCAGAATGAATTCCATCTTGCTAAAGGGGCAAATTATGTCTTAACTGTCTTTGTATCTATAACATTTCCCACAGGGCAGAGCCAAAATAGACTTTTAATACATTTTTGTTAAATGATGAATAAGTGAATTTCAAATTCATTTAGATGTTTTTAACTCTCTTCAGGTCTTAGGTTGTCTCACACTTTTGAACAAGTCACAAGTGGCAGAGGGTCACTCACAAACCCACATTTTCTCCTGTCATTCAGTTTTAAAATAAACTTCACATGAATACTTCAGGCATTTACTACAAACCCACTATAAACACAGCAGCCTTGTTAAACAAATAAGAGAAAGAACAAGGTCCCTCGAAAAGGCACAGCCACTTTCATAATAAGAATATCATTTGTATTTGAATTATTTTATTTCCTTTATTTTACTTGGACAGGATTGAAAATTTTGATGGCCAGTCTTTAATGCAGTCAGACCACACGCTTTTCCAGTTCTGTGTTTATACCGTCTGTGCATCCACATTCCCCCCAAAACCAAGAAGACCAGTGAAAGGGGGGCCAGCGCAATCCCCCAGGAGAACGTGGCCACTGTAAAAAGAACAGAGTCATATCAGGGGTCAAACGTTCTCTCACTACCAAATAGGACAGTGCAGTGACTGTTTAGAGGGAAGAAAGCCATTGAAGTTTGTTTTTCCTAATAAATGTGCATTGATTTTCACAATGTGTCCCTGACACCAAGATAGAGGACATTTGAGAATGGTATTTGTGGCATTAGGGAAACAAACAAAGTAGAACACTTCATCACAAAGAAACAAGGCAGAGTGGAGGGCAGGTGCTGAGCATCTAACTTTGTTTCACCCACTGAATAGTGTGCAGTTAGATGTCATCTGGTTAGGTCTTAACCAGCCACCTGTGACATGGCCAGTGCATGGATGTCATGATGTTTCAGTACAGTTACAAAAGAAAGGAAAGCAAACTTTGAAAAATAAAGTTTTAGGTGTCAAAATTATTGCTTGGATCCAGCTATTTTATATTCTACTCCTTGGGCTTCTTTTTGTTATGAAAATATAGGAAGTGACTAAGAATAAAAAGTTAACAAGTAAACACAAGGACATGAGTGTCATCAGACACTTTGATGATAAGGCCACAATTCCACATATTGAAGCTACTGTTTATCATAGTCTGTGTAGGCATCCAGAAACCAACACAATCTCAGATTATTTTCTCCAGGTAATTCTTACACCCTAAAATCCAACAAGGCTTTAAACGAGTGATGCTTCCATTCTCTGAGCACCTCTCTGCCCTCTCCATCAGTCATGGCCAGTCCAGCAACAAGAATAGGCTCATGTTACAGCAATATTTAAATGTTCCCAGCATCAGGACCAGACAACCACGGGTTCCTTTGGGTCACTAATCTAAAACACAGTAGTGGATTCTGTATTCTGTGGAATCCTCCATTTCCAAGTCTAAACTACTACCAACACTCTCATGGAAATGACCTGAAATATCAGCCTTTGCATATATATCTGAGGACAATGGCACTCAAGCTTTAATATAAAAGAGCCTGCTCAGTTGCAATCTTTGGTCTTATCCCAGGAGAATTTGACTGGGTGGCTCAGGGGTGAGCCCAGGAACCTATATTTTCAACAAGTGGCTCAAGTGAGCAAAGCTGTGGCACACACACTTTTCGTTTTGGAGAAAAGTTGTCATGTCATTCTCTGCCTTCAGACTTACCCAAATCCCCAGCTTTCCAATGAGAAATGTATCTGCAGCTGCTTCCCCAGCAAACATGGAGACTATGAATCAATTTGTGTTTATCTGATTGCTGAGAATGCTCATAAGGCAAGATGAGATTACAGCTGGGGATGACTTTGGCCTGCCCCTTGTTATTATCTGGGGCTCCACAACAGACAGCATTACTTGTGTCTCCTTTTCCTGCTAAGTGCTTAAACTAAGAAGTCAATTGGCCAGAATGACAACATGGGTTTTTCTTTTCTTCTTTTTAAAAATCCTTTCACTTTATTTCCTGTTAACTGATGACTTTAATTCTAAACCTACGCAGAGCCCTGGATATCTCCCAGTCCCTGGCTCTTGGAGGATAAAATTTCTCAACTTCAGGATAAAGAACATCCCACCCTTGTCAATGGGTCATAAGAGACAGCTAGTCCTGCTGAGAAGCACAAAGAAACACAGGGTTTCTTAGAGTTTATCACAGAACCACTTTATCTCTTTTCCAAAATTCAGCTTGCTATTTAAAATTTTATTTAAATATAATCTCCCAAAGCCAGTCTCCACCCTACCAAAGGAACCATAAAATATTAGAGATTGGTTCTCAGTGCTCTACTGACAGGAAACATGAGGGACTTGGTAGGTGACCATCGAGAGATCTGGTAGCATTGTCCGGCATCCACAGAACATTCAACACGTTTTTTTTCTTCAAAGTCCCCAAAACACATACCTTCTTTGACTGTGGTATGTAGCATCTGAAAACTCAGAGTATTACGAACAACACACTTAAAATCCGTGGTCAAATCCTCTCTTATGACTGGATCAAAAATCAATGACACTTCAATGTAGTTCTCATTATTTTCTGAGTAGTCCCTGAGTGAGAAAATATTTACTTAAACATGGCATATAAGTTCAAGCTTGTCTACACAATGTAGACATCCAATCATTCTCAGTGAGGAGGATCCATTGTGCTTACATTGGATTTAACATTGATTACTTAATTGTGCTTACATTGTACATTGATTTTAAGATTAAGAAAGTTAGGAGCACTTGCTTTTGTTACTTATATTTGTTACTTATTTGGGAGAATTCTACCTCTCTCTGAATGTAGGAGTGACACTGACGTTGGTCACTGTGGTAGGACACTTGTTATAAGAACTTACAGGAGCCAGTTTTTTTGAACAATAGAAAATTTCATTTTTTTTAAAGCCATTAATGAACAAAGAATCAGTAGTGGGGATAGAAATGTCTCATTTTGGGAAACTTGACTGTATCACCCACAAATCATTTGCACAGTGAAGGGTAGGGAGTTTCCAGGAATCTAGTTTTCGACAGTGTTCCCTCCTCTCATTTCCACTGCTAACTCTCACTCTGGAAACTCAAGTTCAGAGTTGAGGGCTGAGGACGGTCTGAGGAGAATGACTCTAGTCAGCATAACTACCATTTGTAATGCTACAGGAATCTGAAGGTGCTTTACTATCTACGACTGTGAATTAAAATGTTGCTGTTGATCCACAAGGACTTTTTATTTATGGGAGAAAGATAGGCTCCTTTAGTAAATGGATAGTGTGAGTAAGCTGACATGGGAATGCTAATTTCGCAATAAGGATTTGCAAGCAAACAACTGTGCTAACCAAACATAGTTTTTATCCACTCAGTTGCACCCAGAAAGATCTTTTTTGAAAGGTCTTTCAAAAAAGTAAAAAAGTTGGCAAGTCAAAGTTCAGGCTAATTCCGAGTATAGAAACTATAATTTTAAAATCTGTACTTTATGATTTGGAATATTGAATGGTCTCCCTTCCTCACACATAAATGTTTCCTATTTACAAGATCTGATTGTGCTACATTGAAAGTGAGAAAATACTCTCCAGAGATGAGTGCTTACGAGAACAGAATTATTTCTTACTATTAATATTAACCTTCCTTAGAGATTGTGGCAGCCCAGAGTTCCCTGAGAAACAGCAGGATCTCTCAGATACTGTGGCTAAGTTTCAGAATGTTTGTTAAGGGTTTGTGAAAATGTTTGACACTCGGGTTGCAGAGTGGGGAATGGAAATATATTGACTTCAAAGTATTTTAATGGTAAAAATTGAGAAATAAATTATAAATTATTAAATAAATGTATCATGAAGCTGGAAAATACAATGTCAATGCCAAGTAGCTGACTACAAGTCAACTCTTATATAGAAAGTTTGCTTCCCAAGAACAAATGGTAATTCTTACCAAAACTCAGTTTTTAAAACTCTAAAAATCCAACAGCTTAGAATAAAAAAAATTATTTTGAATATGGTACGTGTGTCGTATTGAGAAGTTGGATATTACATTATCTATTTTTTTTAGAAGTGTAGAGCCTATGGAGGTCTCACAACAGCTATGCCCAGAAGATGCCTCTACGCTGACAAACATCTTCACCCACTTACAGACGCTGCCCCTCGGTGACACGGCCGTCCTGGTAGGCACTGTCTATGTTGGTGTTGTTGGCCATCCACCACAGCATGGTGGTTAAGTGTGAACCAGCTCCAAGAAACACCTTACATGTGACTGTCAGTCTTGACCCTGTGCACAGTAAGACATAGCACATCAAAGGTCAGAACCTACCTGGACACAAGAGCTTGTCCAGCTCCTTGTCCATCAGTAGACCTGTGCAGTGGACTGTTACCCGTCTCTTCAAACACCTCTCACCAGCCAATTCTGTTCTTAGAAGGAAACTTAGTTCCCTCAAAAAATTCCATTCACATAGATCATCTGTAATTACCAAGTGTCTCCAGTTCCTTCAACTGGCCTTCATGACAGATAAAAATCCAGAGGCAAATGGCTTACCCAAGGCCACTCAGCTCCTAGAGGGCACTCTGAATTCAAGGGCCACCTTCTTTCACAATTTATACTACTTGTCCCACAAAGCCAGATTAACATATGGATTCTTTCTCTTTGCCCATTGCTGGTCTCAGCCCTCCTGTTTCCCCTGGGAACTCTCCTTCTAAGGTTATGTTCATTTAGAATTAGCTCTTTAAAAGCCACTGTATTTTATAGGAACGGTGCCTTCTACAGTTGTACAATGTAATGTGCACTGGGTGCCTGAGACTTAGTCACTATAATTTACATGTTTTAAGTCACCAAAGGGAAAAGGGGGAGAAAATGAACAAATCCTTTCCATTTATTTCTTCCTCATGGGTGCTATTTCTCCCTATGCTGTGTCTTGTAGGGCACCTCTTCCCACCTCAAGCTCAGAATGCCAGCCTTTCTCCCTGCTTCACCATCCCTGATGACCTCAAAATTTCTCACCCAAAAGCAGCCCATTAAATCCTGCCTCATGTGACTCTGACACACACATCAGTGCCTTCCAAGCAAGGTTCAGGAAACTCAGCTCCACTTGGCTGAGAACACTAAGTTCTCTATGGTCACAAGTTAAAATGTTAAATATAAGCCCAACACCAAACAGAGGAAATTAAGAGGGGTGGAGGGGGGGATGTATGAGAGATGATAAGACTCTGCAGCTAGGGTTTAATAAATAAGCATAAGCCTACAAAACCATTACACAAAAGCAAACACACAAAAAGGTACAGGCTTCACAGACACAGGCCTGAGTCCAAACCCCAGCCTGACCCAGGTGTAGCTTTTGACCTTTCTTGCACCACTGTGATCCCCTGAACAGCTTTTCCTTCTGGAGAATGATAGAAATAAAACCTTTCTACAGCGCTGATGCTGGGAATAATGACACCACACTAAACACACTATTGTTCAGTAAGGAGGTGTGTGCTGGCTCAGACAGCTTGCACCAAAATGGGGTTAAAAAAGGAAAACCCTGTCAATTACTTCCATCATCCCACCAGCTGACCACAACTTTGGCAACAGGAAATGGCCTCTAAGGGGCCAGCTGTGGTTGGGTTGGCCTCGTTTTACAAATGCAGTCTTAGGGAAATGCTGAGCATCAGCCGCATTTCAGTAAAGTGAATTATTTTAAATATACTGCAGACATTGGCTCTGTCAGGGAATCATGCCATTCATCCTTTCTCACCATTAATAACTGCTACCAAAATGTTCAGATTTTTACATTTAGATTTTTGTAAGTAGGGTTTTCATGGATCAAATATACCTGTTTCAAACAATGCTATTTCTAACAACATTTGACACAGAGAAATGTTCTCTCATATTTGTCATTCCAGCCCCTCATCCTGGAGTTCTAGGGTCTCTATCCAGGCACACTGCACACAAAGGGACAGGTGTAGTCAGTAGACACAGGGGCCCCAGAGCCCCAGACTTTGACATTGCAGGCACCACTGTGGGTTGTACATCCTTGCAGGTCTTACCCAAAGAAGTCAGTATGGTCTGGTGGGGGGAGATAATCACAGGAATTGTCTCCTCTTCTTTTTCTGAGATAAATATACAGAAAGGAGATTCAATTAGCAAAGACTTCCTTTCAAGCTGAGGTTCAGTTTCATTGTGTAGCTAATTAAGTTATTCCTGACATTATGGACAGCCATTGTGGGATTTGACCTTTGTCTGGCAAAGGAAACAGGCTCTCCACAAAATTGAGGATCCTTGGTTAAAGCCTTTCCCAGAAGAGAGATTACTAGAAGAATCTCTCTCTTACAAACACATTCCACTCACAGATGTTCTTCATTCTGTGATAAACAAGTAACCATTCCCCTCCCTGTCTTCCTGAATGATTCTTAAAAGTAATGTGAATAAGGTCCACAGGATGGGTTTTACCCCACGGTCAACTTGCCCTAAAATATCTCTCTTCACTCCATCCTCACCTCCCCAAGTGCCTGCCACAGAATACTGAAGAGTCACCTCAAAAAAAAAAAGAGGCACATGGGTTTGGGGGCCACATGTGTGTAATGCTAATGCCATGCTGAGTGATAGAGTGGCTCAGATTGGCCAATGAGATTTATTAATTGAGGAGATAATTCTTTAGGGAGGCAAAGGTGGATCTCCTAGGAATAAGAACCCAGAGCGCCAAGAGGCAGGTCTTCCAGCAGCTTGAAGAAACTGGGCATCTGAATTGGAACAAGAAGGACAGCTTGGGGGTGGAGAAAGGGCTGCCTATCTCACATCCACTTACTCCATCCACACTTTGTCCACAAAGAGCATTTTGAAACCCTAACATGAGTAAGCATTAGGAAGCATCACGGCAGAGCTCAAAGTGCAAGTGGCTTCCCAACTGTCACCAGGAGCCTTTCCCTCCCCTCACAGTCACATGGCTGCAACTCAGGCTGGGGTAAGAGATAGGGGAGACAGAAGCTTCAGGGACTTATACACCAGTGGGTCATAGCACCACCCTGGAGGGTGCTTTGCTCTACTAGCTCCTGTTTCTAGTTCAGCAGATCTGGGATGGGGTCTGAAATTTTGCATGTCTAACCAGTACCCAGGTAATAAGGCTGCTATCCTCCCTTCCAGCACTGCTGAGATAGTGTGATCACAATCCAGGATAATATGTAGGTTGACTGCCCTCTAGTGTTCCTGTGCAGTATCACATGAACAGTATACAGCCTCTTCAAAGTCAAAGGAGTCTCAGTGTTCCCCTGTGGGGGAAGGAGTTGAGATGAATGAATGCTCACAAGACAGTAAAAGAAATATAATCTAGCAATTTGATTTTATGGGAGACATTATTTTCCCTTTAGCAAGACTGAATCTCTGGATTCAGTAAGAAAAAAAGTTATTCTTTTCCCCTTATAGACCAAGTATTTAATCTTAATATATTTCCAATGCTCTCTGAAATGCCCTTAAAAGACTCTAATTGTGTAATTCTTTAGTATATAAAGTAAATAAAAGAAGTCTATTCTCCAGGGCAGAGCTAAGGACTTAAACATTTTTTGACCTTTGCCACCAAGCTTGATGTCCAACATGTAGGAGGTATGGAATAAATGTTAAACAAATATTAAGTATTAATCAATACTGTTCACAATATTATTTTCAAGTAGAGCTCATTTAAACCAATAAGAGCACTCATTATTTGAAATCCTGCTTTCAAGGGCAATTAGCTATGCCTTGGGGAACACAACAGGGGACAACTTCCACTATATATGCCATTGCATAGTCTTTTAACTAAAAAATCCAATAAAAACCCAGTATCTTAGAATTATACGTAAAGTTATGGTGACCATGTTTTGATGGCTGGCCCTGGAGGTGCAAGCCTTCCAAAAGGATCTTTCAAGTGAACTATTGTTTGGCCCCTTCTAATGGTGTATTTTAGCCTCAGATTTGGAATCCAGGGATTTATCTTTCCTCAAAATAGCACCCTGCTTTCTACATTTCAAAGTGTCACACATATGTCTTATTAGTCTGATGTTTTAAGATGGTTGAAATATTTGTTTTCCTTTCATACCAAAGACATTCAAGGAATTCTATGTGAGCCCTAATTTGTTCTTTGTATGCTTGTTAGTGAACCAGGGTGGAGAGTTACCTCAATGGCAAGCACTTACTGTTGATACGTAGTTTGATATTCCTAGTGATGTTGTAGCTGATGCCTTGGTGAGCAAATGTCATGACACAGCTGTAATAGCCTGCATCCTCCACAGACACATTGTATATGAGTAAGCGAGTCGTTCCCCTCACACTCAGAAACTTCTCCTTGTCTGGATTCAAAAGGACAGAATCCTGAGGGAAAATGTTTTTCAAAGTTACATTGTATACTAATTTTTATCTCAAAAGTTATGAATAGTATTATCCATCAATGTTCAATTTGCAACCCAAGAATTGCCCTGTTATTTCATTGCAAATGTTATACTTTGGACATACTTTTAACTTTGTTTTTAGAAGAGAGAATTTGTTAACATATAAAACAAAGTTGCTGGATTTGTTTAAACACAATGCTTAAAGCACATTTGCTTAAGCACAATGGGGAAACAAAAGAAACTCTTCTTTGACAATGTACACCATTTAAAATACAAATATAATAATGGTCTAATAGCTGCCTATAGACCTCAGGAGACAGATCCCCAGGGAAGAGTACTATTATATAGTTATGGTGACTTGGAAAACAACGTTCAAAAGTGATAATGTTGCTGTAATTGCTTTTTTTTTATAAAGTTTTTTTTAAGATTTTATTTATTTATTTTTAGAGAGAGGAGAAGGGAGGGAGAAAGCAATGTATGGTTGCCTCTCACATGGCCCCCACTGGGGACCTGGCCCGCAACCCAGGCATGTGCCCCGACTGGGAATCGAACTGGGACCCTCTGGTTCCCAGCCCGCACTCAATCCACTGAGCTACACCAGCCAGGCTTTTTTTTTTTTTTTTTTTTACACTATGTTTGGAGAGAGGAAAGGAGGGAGGAAGGGAGAGAGAAAGAGAGGGAGAGAAACAGCAATGTATGTTTGCTTCTCACATGGCCCTTACTGGGGACCCGGCCTGCAACCCAGGCATGTGCCCTGACTGGGAATCAAACCAGGACCCTTTGGTTCCCAGACAGCGTTCAATCCACTGAGCTACACCAGCCAGGGCTGTAATTGCTTTAAAAATCATTTGAATTTTAGGAGTTGATAGAGATATAGACAAAATTCTAAAAAAAAAACTAAATGTAAGAAATGAGTTCACATTTTTCATACAGACAAAAAGATAGTGTGGGTTCTGCAGAACTACAGCACTCAGGAGCAAGGTCTCCCGTAACACAGAAAGAGCTGAATGGGGTTTTAAAGACATCCTAACGAGAACAAATTGTTCTCAGGAACGGTTCTTTCAAAGCCATGATGCTCAAAAGCTTTCAACGTCAAATGTAACCTGAGTCATTTCAGATTCTTACTCTGAATAGAAACATAGACATAACTGGAAAAGTTTGTTCACCTTGTGGTTCATAAAATATTACTTTTCAATATATTTAATTAAAACAAGAAATTTTAATGTTCCTATCATGAGTGGTCAAATATGAAAAAAGCCAAAGAGAGCCCAGCACCACAGTTCTGCCAAGGCCCTCAGCCACCAGGGCTGCCCTGCTTGGCAGTGCTGTGTGGAGCCTCCTGGGTAGAATTTTGGCTTCACCATCTATCTGCTGTGTGACCTGGAGCAAGTTCCTTACATTTGTGTATCTCTGTTTCTTAATCTGTAAAATACAGATATTAACAGTGTCTGCTTCACTGGGTTACATATCAGCAATTTTAGGACAGAATTGTGTATAGTACAAGCTCAGTATTGATTAGCTTTCTTAGGAAGGGAACAAATATTACTAAATACACCACCATGATATCCGGTCCACCCATATGTACTGAGCTCCATTTTATATGACAAGCCCTGCACTAAGTGCTTCACGCACAGAACTTGCACTTAATGTTTCAAATAATCTCAGGCAGTAGGAATGACTAATTGCCACTTTGCAGAGGAAGCGGGTTCAAAAGATGAAATAACTTGGCCAATGCCACACAATCGCTAAATGAAAAAAAAGGGGGTTTTAAACCAACACTGGTCAACTACAGAGCCTGTGCTCTTTTCTCTACAGGTACAACCTCTTACTTGTCCTATTTATACTCTTCCTAAACCAAAAAAGAATTCATTGCTTAATTGGACTGGCTACTTCATAGGAGCTGGCTACTTTCTTCTACTTCAAA
Source organism: Micronycteris hirsuta (assembly GCA_004026765.1). NCBI lineage: Eukaryota > Metazoa > Chordata > Mammalia > Chiroptera > Phyllostomidae > Micronycteris > Micronycteris hirsuta. The sequence continues at coordinate 23,271 of PVJI01008521.1, forward strand.
ACACCATTTAAAAGTTCCCAATATTCATTGATATCCTATGAAGTAATAAGACCAGTCAATAGTTAAACCTGGTTCAATCCACTAAGCTACACCATATTTCTTAAGTAAAGGAAAGTCCCTCACTTCTTTTTCTTTTACACTACAGAAATACCTTCAATGCTTTTGCTGATTAGCAAAGTAGTACAACTAGAAAAAATATGTAACACTGACTTATAAAAACTAGAAAGTGAATCCTTTATCCTCAAAACATCTTTTATTATTTCAGTGTATATTCCTCCAGATTTTTAAATACATTAAGCCATATTTTTATATAACTAGGAAATATAACACATACCCTTTAAAGCCTTTTAACTATAACAGTATTGCATTTTTCTTCTATGTTAATACATATAAAATAATCTTATCTTTGTAAATACTATAGCTCTGTGATATTCCATTGTTCTTATGAGAGGAAATTAGTTTAATTCCTAATACTGAACATTTTTTAAAATCCTCACTGAGGATATGCTTATTGAATTTACAGAGAGGGAAGGAGAGAGAGAAACTTCGACAGTTGCCTCCTGTATGTGCCCCAACTAGGGATTGAACCCACAACCTTCTGGTGTAGGGGATGGTGCTCCAACCAACTGAGCCACCACCCAGAGTAAACATTTTCTTGTTTCTAGTATCTTATTATAAACAATGATTCAGTATATAGTGTTATATATACTTGTCTCATTATTCTCATATGTTTTTTAAATGGACCTAATTCTTGGTTAAAGGGTTAATTTCTATCAATGATTAAACAAATAACTGTACTTTCCAATATCAGTCTATTCTATATCAAGTAATTTTTTCTGTGAAGGGCCAGATAGTAAGTATTTTAGGCTTATAATCCACTTTAGGCCATTGCAATGTGAAAGCATGAAAACAAATGAGTGTGGCTATGTCCTAGTAAAACTTTATTTATGAACATTGAAATCTGAGCTTTATATCATTTCACATGTCATATAGTAGTATTCTTCTTTTAATTATTTTTAACCATTTAAAAAAGTAAAAACTAGCCTTTGCTTGCAGAAACAGGTTCAATTTGGCCCTGGGACATGGTTTGCCCATACCTGGTCTACCTACGTGATTCGATGATAGTATTTATTCAACCAGGCAATAGAAGAAATTGATTTTTTTGTTTGTTTGTTTGTTTTTAAAGATTTTATTTATTTATTTTCAGAGAGAGGAGAAGGGAGGGAGAAAGAACAATGTATGGTTGCCTCTCACGTGGCCCTCACTGGGGACCTGGCCCGCAACCCAGGCATGTGCCCCAACTGGGAATCGAACTGGGACCCTCTGGTTCCCAGCCCATGCTCAATCCACTGAGCTACACCAGCCGGGGCAGAAGAAATTGGTTTTTATTTACTCCTTTAACCCAAAGGTGATATGTGTATAAAGATGTTAAATAAACTAACAATTGCTTTCTAAATTTTAATAGACAAATAGAGTAAAAAGTTATCTAGTTCAGCTGTTATCTACTCTGGATTCATTTCATATTCTCAAATCACTATTCTAAGGATCCTTACCAACCCACATAAGGATTAGTATATGTGCTGCTGAAGCGAGCACCCAACCCACATAAGGATTAAAAGAACATATTTATCATGGTTCTTTATAAATTAACTAGTTTAAAAAAACGAATATAAAAGCAAATGTTATTTTCAGAATGGGCATTTTATATCATTCCTATGGGCAGTAAAATACATTTTATTAACTGCTAATTTTTTTAAATGTACCTTGTACCATTGAATCTTCAGGTCAGTTTTGTTGCGGGTGAATTCACTCAGTTCAGGACAAACCAATGACCCAGAGGTTGAGAAGGTTAGAATTTGCGGATATGAGATGACAGACAGGGAAGCTTCTGTCTTCCCAAAAACCCTGAGCTCAATGGACATTTCATCACAGTAAGAGGTATTTCTAATTTAAAAGAGAAAGAAAAGTAATAAATGGCAAGACAAGTAAAAGTAAAACTAAACAAAATTAAAAACAATCTCCTAATCTCATTAAATTCTGCATTCTGCATTTTCTTAGTTAGTACTGCAACACTTCTGTCCATGATCCTTTTGAATGCTTAGGAGACAAAAGAAAGCACCATATCATAAATGTTATATAGAAATGGTGTTATATTCTGTGTTTTTCCCAAAGGACCCTTCACAAGCCTGTTTTCAACACTATCCAGGGCCACTGAGAAATCCCTAAGGCCTAAACGGGGCTCTTTGAGCAAATGCACCAACTTCTTGGTCCAGGGAACCATATACAAATGAAGAAGCTGTTTTGTAAGAGCTACTGTTTCCATAGAAATAAAATTCCCGTTACTTCTCTGGGGAATCATTTAGTAACTGAAGTTTAATTTCAGAAAACTGCTGAGAATTTAGTATAAAGTCTATAAAAGATTTTTGCAATGATGCATGGGGAAAATTAACTTGATGAGTTTGTTTAGATTTTAATTTTGGGGGGTTGGCTACCTATAATTTCAAAATAATAATTCTATCAAGACACTAGAAGTGGGGAAACAATATAGGTAATGGAGGGGCGGACAAAAAATATTAATTAAAACTAATCTTTAAGTAGAAAACCATAAAATATAATTATCTCACTAAATTTCTAGCTATCTAAGGAGCATAGGACATCAACAGAGACAATGAGAAAGTGTGTTGAGGGGTGGGGGGACTAGCACCGCAAAAAGGAAAATAATCTATATCCAAAAAAGAAATAAAATTTGGAACTTCTGGTCAAGGTGGAGGCATAAGCAGATATACTTGGCCTCCTCATAAATCAAAAGAAGGATAACAATCAATTAAAAAAAACAACAACCCACAACTGCCAGAAAATCAAACTTTATGGAGGTCTGACAATCAAGGAGTTAAAGAGACATTCATCCAGACCAGTAGGAGGGGTGGAGACAGGCAGCGGGGCGGAGAGGACCAGAAGCTAGGAAACTGCTGGAAGACCAGGTGGTCAAGGAGGCAGTTGGTGGACCAGGTGGTCCCACATTCACGTGCAGATAAAAACCAAGAGCAACAACTGGGGAGTAAGCAATTCTAGCCCAGGACAGACTGTGCAACCTAGGGTGCCAGTGCTGGGGAAAATATAACCTTATAACCTCTGGCTGTAAAAACCTATGAGGGTTGTGGTGGTGGAAGAAAATGCCAGTCTCTCAAGAGAGTCTTTTGGAGGTGATCAAAGAGTCCTACAATGTACACAAGCCCATACACCCAGGAATCAGCACCAGGGCAACACCTGGAAGGGTGGCATTCACTTGAGGGAAATGGGGGATGTAACTGAAAATGGATTGAGAGCTAAGCAAGCAACATCATTCCCTCTCTGACCCCTCCACCACATACAGTGCCACAAGCAGTGAAGTGGGTTGCCCTGCCCTGGTGAATACCTAATGCTTTGCCCCTTACAATGTAACAGATGTGCCAAGACAAAGATATATGGTCCAAGTGAAAGAACAGATCAAAACTCAAAAAAAAAAAAAAAAAGAACTAAGCAATAAGGAGATAGCAACCTATCAAATGCAGACTTCAAAACAACTGGTAATCAGGATGCTCACAGAAATAGATGTACAAGTCCAGGAAGATCAGAGAGTCCCAAACAAGTTGGACTCAAAGAGGAATACATCAAGACACATCATAATTAAAATACCAAAGATTAAAGATAAAGAGAGAATCTTAAAAGCAGCTAGAGAAAAGGAGATAGTTACCTGCAAAGGAGTTCCCCTAAGACTCTCAGCTGATTTCTCAAAAGAAATATTACAGGCAAGAAGGGGCTGGAAAGAAGTATTCAAAGTCATTAAAGGCAAGGACCTACATCCAAGATTACTCTATCCAGCAAAGCTATAATTTAGAATGGAAGGGCAGATAAAGTGTTTTCCAGATAATGTCAAGTTAAAGGAATTCATCATCACCAAGCCCTTGTTATATGAAATGTTAAAGGGACTTACCTAAGAAAAAGAAGAAAATCAAAACTATGAACAGTAAAATGACAACAAACTCACAATTATCAACAACTGAACCTGAAAAAACATAGAAACAAAAAAAAAGTAAGCAAACAACTAGAACAGGAGCAGAATCATAGAAATGCAGATCACGTGGAGGGTTATCAGTGGGGAAGAGGAAGGTGGAGAAGTCGGGGAAGGTACAGGAATAAGAAGCATAATTAGTAGGTACAAAACAGACAGGGGGAGGTTAAGAATAGTATAGGAAATGGAGAAGCCAAAAATTTATATGTGTGACCAATGGACATGAACTAAGGGGGGGACTGCTGGAGGGAATAGGGGTACCCTGTTGTCCATGGGGTAGAGGAGAACAAAGAGGACAACTGTAATAGCATAATCAATAAAATATACTAAAAATATTTGAAAAATATCATTTGAAAGAAAAAAGATAAATGCTTATTATCTGAAAGTAAAAAGAATTCAAGTATATAAGCCAATATCATATTATACTCATATCTGTTTTAGAAATAGAAAAAAGAGATGAACAGACACTTTATGCACAAAAAAATACAAAAAGTTAACTGTCACCTTGAAAAATGCAAGTTGGAAAAATATGAATGAAGACAAATGTAAAGAATAGTGTACATCTACAAGTAGTTTACCCAGCAGCTCTTCCAGGTGAGGAGGCAGGTGAGGAGCCAGTCCTGTGCTGGTGCTCTGCATGCTTTATTTCATTTATTCTCCAACACTATGAGTTAGGAATTATTTTTATATCATTTTTAGATGAGGAATATTAGGTATACATAAATTAAGTAATTTCCTCAGGCTTTATAGCTACTAAGAGGTCAAACCACAGTTGGAAACCCAGGATGGCCCTGAGAAAACCTTTAAATTAGGACAGTCTCTCCAGAAACCAAGCTTACTAGACAGAAACCAAGAGACTAGACTCATTGAGAGTTACAAACCTGTTCACATTATTGATCTGATAATTCCCCTTGATCAAGATACTCCATGAAAATAACCCAATAGAGAGACAGGTTGAGAAGTAATTTGATCTCCACTCATATTCCCCATGAAGTTTGGTATCTCCACAGCAAAAGGGTGGTAGTCATTTGTATTGGTCACTACATATATCCAGTTCTCCCAATCCTGAGCACAAAATGGGATTACATGTCCTGGTCCCACTGTGGGAGGGTACAGTTATAGGACTTTAGTCACTGAGTCATATGTGTATCACTTCTACACCAAAGTTTTAGTAGCCAGGAGAGACCCTTCAGAACATGTTTTCTCTGGGTACAGTGACCAACGTTTGAAATTACAACCTCTCCTTCAGTCTGGGTCCCTGACTGTTGGTGAAACCACCCAGACCTTGTTTCATGTGTGATAAATAAGCCACTGAGATTTGTTTAAAGCCACTGAGATTTGAAGCCTGTTTTACTAAGCTACAGCATCTTCCCCACCCTGATTAACAGAAGGGCCACACGGGTTCTATATCACAAGATTATAAAAATTACAGGGACAGGGCAATTCATGCCCTCTGCCTAGAAGAGAATTTTAGATATCAGTTGTGTAGACTCTCTGCATGCTCAGGAAGTTTGGCCCAGATTCGGTTTTCTACTGGCCCTCAATTCCAGATCTCTATTTTTCTAGAAGAACAGAACATAAAATAAAAATATTAAGTACAATTTTTTAGTGATGTATAGAAATAGTCTTTAAGACAAACATGACTTAGCCCATGTCTTTGTGATTTTTGCATATTGTCACTTCAGTAATCAGTAAATATTGCCTTTGGGGAAAGAAAGGACATTTCTATTTATCTATTGACCACCTGCTATGATGGTCCCATTACTAGATGCCTCACATGCTATGATTTCACAGAGCCCGCCCAACAAACCTCTACAGCAAAAGGGTGGTAGTCAGAAGATAAAACTAAGGTCCATAATTGTCAATTATCAGACCAAAGCCCTACCAGATAGAAAGTGAGAGGGTTCAGATTCACATCCATGTCAAACCTGACTCCAAACTTTATTCTTTTTTTAATGCACTTAAGTTTTCCTAGTAGTGTTCCTTCAGGGACAAAAATAGGATTTTTTTGGACTAGAAAGGAAAGAAAATCTATACATTTTAGCTACTGTAAATCACATACCCATATTTCCCTGATACAGAGATAAGACATTGCTTGCCTGCTTTCATTGACAGAATGTGACACATACACACACGCACGCACACACACACACACACACACACACCATCTAAGCATCTAGGACTGGTGATATTGTCTGAAATTCTCACATTTACTAGTAATAACTTTGTGCTAAGAATGTCACTTTCTTCGGATCTCTTTCTAAATGTCAGTGTGCGTGGCTATGGCTTCTCCTTAAATCAAATAGGTTTATGAAATCTGGAGAGACTCTAAAGTTTCCTGGTAGGAAGAGGGGTTATAAACTTTAGGAGGGATACAGGCAACAGCTGGAGAGAGAAGGCCAGGAGCCCCATTTCCTAATCAGGTCAACAGTTGGCCCTAATCCTTTCAGAAGAAATAAGCCAGGAAATTTTCAAGATTTCCAACACTAAACCTACAACTTTCTCTTTCACAGAGCAGCAAGATAGACCAAAGTCATCTAATGGGAAATGGAGAGTCTTTCAACAAAAGGCGTTAGGAAAGCTGGATATCCACATGCAAAAGAATGAAGTTGGAGCATTACCTTATGCCATATACAAAATTTAACTCAAAATGGGTCAAAGACTTAAAGAGAAGAACTAAAACTATAAAAATTCTTAGGGGAAAACACATGGGGAAAATCTTTATGACATGAGATATGGCAGTTATTTCTTGGATATTCCATCAAAAAAGCACAGGCATCCAAATAAAAAATAGATAAATTGAACTTCATCAAAATTAAAAACGTCTGTGCATTAAAGAACATTATCAACAGAGTAAAAAAGCAACCCATGGAATAGTAGAAAATATTTGCAAATTATATATCTGGTAAGAGAGTATAAAGAATTCCTATAACTCAAAAACAAATAAACAACTCAATTAAAAAATGAGCAAAGGGCTTGAACAGACATTTCTCCAAAGAAGATACACAAATGATCAATAAAGCACATGGAAAGATGCTCAACATAACTAGTCATTTGGAAAATGTAAGTCAAAATCACAATGATATAACTCTTCATATCCATTAGGACAGCTATTATTCCCGCTACACGCTACCCCCAGGGGAAAAAAAAACAGAAAATAATAAGTGTTGGTGAGGATGTGGAGACACTGGAAACTTGTACACTGCTAGGGGGGTGTAAAACAGTGCATCCACTGTGGAAAACAGTATGGTGGTTCCTCAAAAAATTAACACAGAATTACCATATGACCCACCAATTCCACAGATACCTGTACACCCATGTTCATTACAGCATTATTCACAACAGCCAAAAGGCAGAAGAAATATAAATGTCCATGGACAGGTAAATAGATCATCAAAATGTGGTCTATACATACTATGGAATATCACTGTCTTAAAAAGGAATGAAATTCTGATACATTGTACAACATGAGTAAACCTTGAGAACATTATGCTAAGTGAAATAAGCCAATTATCGAAAGATAACTACAGTATGGTTCCACTCATATGAGGTGCTGAGAGTAGTTAAACTCATAGAGACAGAAAGTAGAATGGTGGGTGCCAGGGGCTGAGGGAGGAGAAAATGAGAAGTTGTTATTGTTTAACCAGAACAGATTTTCAGTTTGGGAAGATGAAAAGAGTTCAGGAGCCACATTGTGGTGGTAGTAACACAACAATATGAATGTACCTAACAAAACTGAATTGTACCACTTAAAGGATTAAAATAGTAAATTTTATGTTATGCATACATTACCACAATTTTTAAAAAAGCAACAAGACAAAGAAGGAGAGGGACTAGACTTGCCTCAGAAGCTGTGGGTTCCAATCTCACTCAGCTCCACATCTACAACCTGGGAGAACGTTATAAGTGAGCTTGGTTCTATCACATGTAGAATAAGCAGTTGGATTAACTTACTCCTAATGTCTCATCCAAGTCTCAAATTCTATTCCATGTTCCATATCTATTTCTTGTGTTTGTGTGGGTTCAGCCATGAACAAAATAGGCCATGTCCCTGTCCTCCTGGAGTTTACATTCTGATGGGATAGACAACCATTAACTACAAACACACATGTGTGTGTGTCAGATGAAGAAAAATAATGATAGGGTAAGGAGAGAATGTGACAGGAGTCCTGTTTTAGATAAAGTGGCTAAAGACATGACAATTGAGCAAAGACTTAAATGATGGGAGAGAGGAGCCATGAGGACATCTGGAGAAAGGCTCTTGCATAGGAGGAATTGCAAGAACAGTGAAGAGGGTATAAGATGGATTCTCCCCTGCACACTGGATTTTAAGATGCAGGTCATCACTGAAGAACTGTACAGGAGTATGTTCTTCAAGAGCTCCCACACCCACCCTCATTCCAGAGGGGCTTACCTGACAGTACAGATATAGGTGCCAGAGTCCTCCTGCATGGCTGGCAAAATCCAGAGAGCACCATCCTGGACCCAAACTCGTGTCTCTTCTTTCCCTGGGATGACCCTTGCAGAATCATTTTTACGCCATGTTAGGTTGACGTGGGGACTGGCAGAGGCCCCCAACCAATACCGCACCTGGGGGCACCTCAGGACCACAGGTTCCCCTTCCACTTTGAAGTCGGTCTTGAAATGCTTGCCCTGGAATTGGCAGTTTTCTGGAACCACTGAAGGACAGAGAGTTCTACAGTCAGGCTTTGTGTTCTAAACCTCCCTTTGATGGGTACATCCAAAGAAGCAGCTTTACCCTAACAAAATGGTCCATATCCTGGGTACCCCCATTAACTCCTTTTGTTAGAAAGGTTTCAAAACTTCTAAATAGAAACTTTAGGGCTGCCATCAATTCCAATTTACATTTTGTGGGAAGAATTAAATCAGCTTCACATGATGACAAAAAATAACAATTAAAATGTTCGGCCATGTTTTTTACTTTCTGACTCATTATTAAAGTAGACCTTATCTGACTTCAGATTTTTTTTAAAAAGAGCTTAGTCCTGACAGGATGTGTGATTAAAATCCAAAGCCATGTTTTACCAAGGGCAAAGCACAACTTGTTTAGTTCACTCCTTTGGCAGGAATGGCAGGTGCCCAGGGAAGCATGGGAGATGGACCAGGGGAAGCAGTTGTCATTTACCAAGGCAAGACACCTTACTTTTCTTTTAATTCTTTGATTTTGTATTTGCATTTCATGTCTTTATTTTTGTATTATATTTATTGCAGTAACATTGGTTAACAACATTCTATAAACTTCAGGTGTACAACATTATAATTTGATATCTGTAATACTCGATTTCATGCTCACCACCTGAAGTCTAGTTTTCCACTGCCATGTATTTGACCCCCCTTTACCCATCTTCCCCTCCCCATGCCCCTTCCCCTCTCATAATCACACCTTGGTTTTATAGTAACAACAAAACCTACATAAAACACCTTTCCCCAGAGAAACTTCAGGCAAGCCCTTTCCACCTGAGTCACTTCTTACCCATGTGTTCCGCAGGCGGAATGGTGAAGGCAGAAACACCCATTATCAACAGGTACAAGAAGAACATTGTTTCCAATAGCTTCCAGAGAACACAGAAAGTGGATATCTTAGGTCCAGCACCCAGTAACCTAGAGAAGAACACAGAGGGGTGACCAGGAAGCATGAACATCCAAAGAGAGAGCCCCTTGAAGATGTTGCCAAGGGTGGATTCTGGAAGCTTCACTTAATAATAGAAACCTTTTTGCCTAGACTTTTAATCAATAAAACTCACAATTTAGGGATTTGCTCTTCTACAGCTATATTCACTGAACACACATACCATCAAATCCACAGAGCACTGACAAACAGCCTTGGCCTGAAGGTTCCATACACTAAGGATCTGTCTCTCCTGAAGTGTGCCTGAGCACTCCCTGCCCCGCAGCCTGAGAGCCTCTCTCCTCAGCTAAGGCCACTGTTTGGGTCCTTTCCTCTTTCAGGTCTCTGCTCAATATCACTCTCGGTGAGGTCTTCCAAACCTTCCTGTATAAAATGGCACCACCCTTCTACCCCAATACTCCACATTTCCCTTTTCTGCTCTATTGCTCTTTATGGTATTCATGATCAACCGTGTCTCCTCTCCCTAGAAGGTAAGCTCTATGTGCAGAAGAATCCTACTTCATTTTATTCATCATCCTAGTTTTTGAATGACTGAATGAGTGAATTAATCACTGCAAGTCAAAAGGCCCTCATTTTACTTGTCAGAGAAGTTTTCCTATAGTCTTTATAAATTAATCCTTATGATTAAGTCTTATTTTACATACAATTCTGACAAACACTTGGGGAGTCTATATACTGCTAACTCTTGGCTGTAGGGCATCACAGGGGGAAAGCAACATGAGGTCCAAAAGTGAATAATGAACACAAGTCTATGAAGCATTCCTCTTCTGCACAAATGTCTCCAAGATGTTCAGATGCCTCTGTTTCTCCCTGTAGGCCCTCCCACACTATATTGCAATTGCCTGTTGTATCAGATAACCATTGCCACAACAACACTGCTAACAAAAAACCCCAAAACTGATTGGTTTAAACAACAATCATTTATTCTGGCTCTCAAGTCTATGGGTCAGATGGAAGTTGGTTACACTCATTTAGGCTAGGTTAGGCTTGGCTCCAAGCTTCAGATGGCATCCAAGTCAGTTCCATGTGTTTCTCATCCTCCTTGGACCAATGTCTTTCTGGGAGATGGTCTTCTCATGTGATGGGAAAACGCAATCAATGTGAACAAAAGCACTCACAGCCTTGCTAAGACCTAGCTTGCTCTTGTCTGCCTATATTTCACTGGTCAAAACAAGTCACAGGGCCAAACATGCTATCAGTGGGATGGGGAAATGCCCCCACCTCTAGTGGGAGGAGTTGAAAAGTTACTCCAAGGGAAAAGAAATGGGAGAAGTCATGCCACCTACCACACCTGTTTCTTGTCTGGCTCTGCATGGATGGGGACAGCCATCCCAGTCTTATTTACAGCCTCCATGGCCTACACAAAGCCCAGTCCCAGAAAGTACCAGGGAGTACTTTCTGACTGAGAGTCTACTAGAAAGTTGGGAGTGATGAGTAAATCTAGAAAGAAAAAAAAATGTTTACCACCACCCCTCCTCCATTTCCTTGAAGGAATTTGACTTGTTCTCTGTTCCTGAAACAGATTATCATTCTGAATATCTCACAGTAAACCCAAATGGTTCTTATTTGGCCAGGACAGGGCTGTTAAACTGAGGAAATGATCCTTGCACTCTAGGAACCCTCCCTCATCAGTCAGAACCATCGGAAGGCACAGTCTCAGAGTTGTAGTCTAAACCCCAACTCTAGAGTCATAGGTAGGCAGTGAGATTTTCCCCTTAGCTGGATATCTGCCCCAGGACTCTCTCCCCTAAGCACTTCCTACTCCTACATAGTCCTATCCTTCGCATGTTTCTGAAACACAAATATTTCTGTAACTTTACCTGTAACACTACCCTCCAGTTCATCAGGCCACTTAGAAAAAGGTCATATCAGTACAGACCCCAGTTGTATTGGTCTCAGCCAGACTCACTAGTTCTCTGGTAAGGATATGAAAGAAGTAGGAGTTACATACACCAGGTATAACGAATACTGCATATCCTAATAAATGAAAGAAGTCAAAGACTCTGATGCAGGGACTAGTGTAAGAGTGACAGCTATTGTGCTAAACTCTGAGCATTTGTTCTTCTATTTTACCTCCATTATGTGAATATTATGCCCATTTTATAGGTGATATAATAGAAGAGACTAAAGAGCTTAAGTATCTTGGCCAATATCTTACAGCTAGTAAGCAGGGGGTGAAGTTTAAACCTAGGATAGTGATTCCGCAGTCCTTACTCTTCAAAAATATAGTTTCTGTGACAAATGCTGCTAGTTTCTTCCTCCAATATCTTTCCTCCCTGTTTCCCCAATAATAGAGCTACCAGGCTCTTAACTAAATAAATCACTATCCTACACAAAGACTATATTTCCAACCATCCCTTGCAACTAGGAGTGGCAACATGACAAAATTTGTGTCAGTGAAATGTAAGTGAAAATGTAATATCCTCCTGGGAAGTCTACTTAAAAGTCTCCACTAGTCTTCCTTCCTGCTGGCTCCATATGAATATGAGGGCTGGATTACAGTCACCACTTTGGGCGACAGGAGAGGAGCGTGGCTTCATGGAGCTGCCCGACCTGATCCCAGATTGCCTTCTTTTATGTGTTCAGGTTTTCTCTCATGCACAGCCAAACCTAACCCAATATGTTAACTTTGCAGAGTTTATGAAAGGGACCCTGGGGTAAAAAGCCCTGCCAGATAATGTTAGGTATTGTGTTCTAACTGGTCTTATTTCTGATGGTCAACAGTTTCTGATGACTGACCTCGAAAAGTCACTTCAACTCAAAGGCAATTGGAGCTGGGCAGCCTGCCCTTGGATGAAAGCAACCCTCTCCCCCAAGAATCAGGTTCAGGCTTAGACTCGGATTATGTGAGGGTTTGTGATCATGTTTTAAATTATTTTTATACCAGAAAGTTGGGCTGCATTCATTCAGGGGCAGTCATTAGCTGAAGCTTCACAGAGCTGCAGAGCTGGAAGAATCTTAGAGATATCTAGTGCAATCACTTTCTTTTCCAAGTGATGCAAGTAAGTTGGACTTTAACCCTCTTCTCAAAAATCACATGTCTAGTCAGGGTTAGAAGTACAGATGTTTCAACAAGGACCCTATTTCAATAAAATAAATATAGGACCCTCAATTTAGGGTCCTCTAAACTGAAGAGGACCCTAATATTGCCTTCCTCAAGTAACAGTCACTCCCCACCCCCAACTCCCAACCAGGAAACCCCACTGCCAAGAAAACTGATTTCTCTCTATGGACTCTGGCAAAATAGCTGCTTTACTATGACTTTCCAGGAAGCAGCTTCAGAAATTAAGCCACAAACACATCGTAGCAATTGTTTTCACTAATCAAAAACTCTTAGGAAGGCTGGAACCCACACTGCCATAGTGTGGGAAACAGTTAAGTTTTTGGCAGACCCAGAGGGAAAAAAATTGTTTTGCAGATGTTTGTAGCAAAACATTATTCTCCTGCCTAACTTTCTTTAAATGTGTCTTTAAATTACAGATAATTCTACATTTCAGCTTGAATCTGACTAGACCTTCTACTGGAAGAAAGAAATTTTAAGGGCAGCGCATTCCAAGTATTTGAGTTACAATTCTATCATTGTTTTGGGGGCCAAATAAACATGTTTTGCCATGCCCAATGTAAGAAAACACAGAAATAGAACTAAAAATCAACAGGGCCAGGCATTAAAAAATGACACAAATGTGTGAAAAGTTGAAGGAAGGAGAAAGAAGATAGCAAGGTGGAAGGGCTGATGACACTGCACTGAGCCATAGAGGTGAAAATTCACCCAGAAAATTAACCTTTCTTTTATTTCTGTCTTCACCTTTTTTCTGAAAGCTTTTAGGCAACTGAGTCTAAAAAATCTGAGTCAGATCATACAGTCATCCAAAAACAAGGTAACAGATCCTGAATATTCATGAAGTCAAATAGCTATCAAGCCTTAGGCATATTACTTAGTTACCTCCAGTTTGTATAATCAATTCCTAAAAACCCAAAAATGTTGTTTCAGGCATATGGTATAAACTTTCGGTAACACATGGGGAAAATAAATATTTTACATCAAAATTAAGCTTGGAAAAATTCTGTAAATGCTAAAGTAAAACAAAATAAAAAATATTTTGAACTAAGTCTCTGGAAAACACAGAATGGTAGGGGTTTGGTGGGAGGGAAGGAGCTATAGAGAAATATATGACCAGGTTGGAGGCAGCTTTTGTTGAAAACTGTCCTTGCTCAAAGCAGAACCCTTAATAGGTTCTCCATAAACTAATTTTGTTCTTTAGAAAAGATAGGAGCTATTTTCTCCACCCACCAACCCCCAGAATTAAGGGAGTTCAGATCAGCACAGTGGGACTGTTTCTGGTTTGGATGGCTATATCAGAATGACAACATCTCGATGTCCTTGACTTTGGTAGGGCCTCAGGAGACAGATGGCTTACTGGAAGCCATGGCACAGGAAGACCCAACTTTGTCAGAGTGGAACATTGAGCTGAATTTCAAGGAGAAAAACTGAACAGGTTAAGACTTGCCTCCATCAATGGCTACACATTCTATTTATATTTTAGTTTCTACCAACAAGTATCTTATCCCCCTAAAACCATCCTTGTCAAAGTTTTGAACTTGATCAACTTATTCCCTAAAAATCATTCATTGACTGAGAGTTTCAGGAAAACAACTCATCTTCTCACTCATTTAAATCCTCTGTTCGTATACTGCATTCCCATTAAGCCTGAGTCATTCAGAGCCCCCAGCAGGCTGGGCCATCAACCAAAGACACTTCCTTTCTTTCCTTCTTTTTACAGGCCCTCTCATAGGCAAACCCCCAACAAGACCACTCCACTAGCCCGAAACAGTTGCCATCCTTCTCAAAGTGAATGAAATGGAAGCTCTGCCCATTAGGTCCCCAGCACCCACAACACAAATCCACCAAGCTTCAAATTCTCCCAGCTTGACAATTGTGTGAGAGGGACCACTGCTCTGAACAGCTCTAGAGGTCAGAACTCATCTGTCTGGTAGAGCAAATCATCCCTATTATAAACATGAAGCAATGGAAATAGACTCAGACACACTAAATAACTTACCCAGGGCCACAGAGATAATGGAATGACAAAATCTGATGTAAGTCTGAGCCTATACAATCCTCCAAATTGAAACTCTTTCTCTGCTCTATAGAACCATCAGAACCTAGAGCTGACTGAGGTTCCAGAAACCATTGAGCTTAGCAGCTCAGCCAAACAGCCTTCTCAAATCCAACATCCTCTGTAGCTGGACAAGCTACCCTTCTTACAATGGACACTTCCAAGTCCTAAAAAGGAGTCATGATCAGAAACTTCTCTGTCATTTCTAAATACAAATTTGTCTCCCCCTAAGCTCTACTCATTGGACAGATTTCACCCCTGGGGGCAGCTCAGAAGAAGTCTACATCCTCCAGTAGTTCTGAGACTCAGGGAGTCTATACAGGGGAGCAATGTGGAAATTACATGAACTGTAGAATCTGACAGAGGAGGGCAGGGAGAGTCCTGTCTGCCTTTTTTGCCAGTTGGAGGGTTTGGTGCCAGCAGAAAGATTCTGTTGCCTCTGTGCAGCTCAGTCTGCTAAGCTGTGAAATAGCTGTGGCCTGACATACATCACAGGGGGGTTAGATGGCATGTGGTATATAAAGAGGTCAACACAGAGTTGGCAAAGAGAAAGCACTCAACAAGTGGCTGCTCTCAATAGTGTTATTACAGACGCAGTCCCCCAAAACCCAGGGAGGTAAGTAAGTTGTTCAAGAACACACAGCTACCAAACCTCAGTGAGAAGTCAGGGCTTCCACTGTCCGTATTCTAACTCCTGCTAATAGTCCCTCACACAGCCGAAGAACTATCTGGTATCAGTCAATTACTTAGCTAACACCAGTTACTATACTGTAAAGGTGTACAACCTTATCTAATGGAATCAATAAGCCTATGTGCACATCCATATTATAGGAGGATGTTTGACATGTAAACACACAGTCATAAACACATACACATCCAAAGCCTACCACAGAATTCAGGCTGACATTTTCGTGGAAGTCTTTAAGCACGCAGAACAGGAGATTGAAGCTGGATCCTGCCTTCAGTCTGTTAATCAGCTATATGATCTTGGGCAAGCCACTTACCCAATTTGGGTCACAGTTTCTAAATCACTAAAATGCAAGGGTTGGGTTGCTGAGAGCTATCACACCTCCAAGGTGTTAAACCCTAGGATTCTAAGTCAGTCTGAATTTGAACTTAGTCTTCAGTCTTAGGCACAACTCCCATTTCTAAGGCACTGAATCAGGGGTCTTAATCAGATAACCACCAGATTGGGTCCACTCATTTGCTTAAGTCCCTAAGAGAGCAAATGGCAGACCCAGGATTCAAGTCTTCCAAGGTGTCCTAAGTATTTGAGTTCCAGCTTATAGGGGTACTCACTGGATAATGTTGACTAGTAACTGACACTCTGTGCTGACACGGGACAGGAGGTATTATGAGCAGATTCACACCCTTTAAACCAAATGATGCTTTCAGTCTCTTTTAATCTGAGTGTGGCAAACACCTCAAATATTTGAATCATCCATCACCCAGAAAACTTTCCCATTTAAACTATACCACAGGCCAAAGAAACAAGGACAAAAAGAATCTACATGGTTGAAAAATAGCCAATAGGATTCTGGCACAAAGGCATGTGTATTTTACTCTCAGGAGAAAGTTGAAGCCCTCTTTCAGAACTTCTTTCTCTTTATTTGTGTGAGCATGGCTATAGTTTCTCAGAGTAGCTCATTGTATTTTCTAAAGATGCCACAGCAACGTCTCTCATTCCAAATGGCTTCTATTATATGACTCTGCCACCCCATCATCAAAAGTTGGAATCCAGGTCACCTCCCTTGAATGTGGGCCAGCTTGTAACTCAAGTCTAACAATAGAGTGATCTGGGTGAACTCAAAAGATAAGTCGGAAAAAGCCATACAGCTTCCACCTGGTTTCCTTGGGACCTTTGCTCCAAGGGAAACCAGCCACCATGTAAAATCTCCTGAGACCACATTGCGAGGGATACCATATGTAGGGGATCAGATTGACAGTCCCACCTATGCACAGCCTCACAGGAATCCCCTCAAAGGTGCCAGCTATTTAAAGCCATCATAGACTCTCCAGCTGAGAACCACTGTTTGAACTTAATTGAACCTCATGAAGCAGAAGAATCACCTAGCTGAAGCCTTCTCAAATTCATGACCTACAGAATATGAATTAGAATAAAATATTTGTTTTAAGCTACTAACTTTTGGGACAGTTGTTATGCAGCAATAGGTGACCAGAAATTCTTAATCAAAAGCAGATTTGAGGTAGCAAATTAGAAACAGGGAGAGGGCTGGTGTAAGAAAACACACAGAAAGAAGTAGCAGCTGATTGACCAATAATGGGGAGACAAAAAAAACTATGAAGACAGATGCAAGAACCAAAGAGCACAAAATCTGGGGCCTTAAGAGCAGACACAAATAGTTCCCTCCACCTCACTGTACCCTACTGAGGATATCATGATATCAGAGCACAAAACAGTTGATATTCATAATGAGTCCACTGAATCATGAAGAACAACTTAATTTTTGTTCAGAACCCTCTTTTTCTAGGATGAAACAGTGTATAGCGTATGAAATAAGAAGAATATTGTAATTACCTTCCAATGTATTACCCTTCTTACTATCTTTGATGCTTCTGCTACTGTGACCCCAAGAAAATGCAAGAACAAGGGCTTCCTCACAAAGGAGGGAAGGAAGTGGATATGACATAGGGGAATTTTCTTCCTGGTAGGAAAGGGAAGTAGAAGAAAAAGGCTTTGGGTCTCCAGGGTGAAAGGAGAGAAGCCACAAGAGGAAGCAAATAGATTCTACTTTTCTGGGTTCAAAAACTATGCCAACAGAGAAAAGGTAGAAGAGAGGAGGAAGCTAAAAGCAGAGGCACTTTTGCTTTGCTTTCAAACTGGGTCTCTCAGGGAATTCCACTGTAGTAAAATAAGGAGCTATTGCCAAATGGGGACATTAGGGAAGGATAAAAATAATGGCATGGCGTGTTTAGGTAAAGGGATCTAATGTTAGTTCCCTGCTAGCCTCAGTTCTTCACCAGTGGAGAAAATATCCAGATGTTCCTCTGTGCTTCCCATGGAGAATGGGAGGTAAACTGATATCTGGGCTGATATGGGGCTGCCATGATAAAGGGCAAGATAACCTAGCGTGGAGACTGCAGGATACTCAGTCCATGAAGAGTACTGTGGCCAACTGTGGAAACATGCGCATACTAGTTGGTGAATAACCAGTTACTTAAGCCCTGAGCTCTCCACCCTCTGCTACCCTGACTTTCCTGGTGCTCCCTGGAGATCTTCATGGTCCAGAAACAGTAAACAGTACTACAGCAACTGTTCCAACTAGTTGGTGCTTGTGTCCTGCTGGTGGGTAAATATTTTGAGTATCACTCGCACAGATGGCCAGTCTAAGGTGGAGGAGAAATGATGACATGGCCAGAATGCAGAGGACCAGTGGAGCCAGTGAGAGGTACAGTGGGACCACGTCAGCCATAACACTGGCTCTCACTCAGCTGAAATACCACACCCTAAGTTTTCCCAGCCATGGAACTCAAAAGTAGTTTCAACAGGACACCCATGACAGTCAGGGCCAGGGATATCTCCCTGGAAGCCAGTGAAGATGCACAGGCCAGCAGGTGTGGACAAGCCACTGTCCCTTCCATGCCTTGGAAACACAGCTTCCCCTATGCTTGGATGCTTTCCTGGCTAGAAGAAGGTGGCAAGGTGAGAAATTCTGAAAGACAGAGAATCTACCCCACAGAGATTGAACAATTCTGAGGGGCAGATTTGAGCCCACCAAGATGAGGATAACATGTAGTGGCAGGTTTAATTCCTTTTTCCTGATGAAAATGAGTCTCAGGAGATAGAAAAATGAGACTCTTATTAGAAGAGTTAGTAAAGGTACATTTTCATGGCATTGATTTGCAATGAGTATATGTTTTCATCATGCTACATACATTTTACAAATATTTATGTCCAAAATTGTTACATCATCAAAACAGATGGCATTTTCTTTTTATGCTATAAGATCATCTTTCATTCTCTGGAAGATGTGCCCACCTGGAATGGCTTGACCTCTGAGGGTCACAGAAGACAGCAGCTTTCCTCAGCTCTGTGTCCAGAATGGCCATGAGAGCAGACAGAGACCAGCACACACAAAATATCAAAACCCCAGTTGGCTTCTATCTGTACTGCATGGATAAATCTCTTGCTATAAGAAAACACAGTCTTTAGCCTGAAGATAGCCCAGACTTACAGGTTTTTCAGAGACCCAAAATGTCCCACCAAGAAAACTTTTACTCTACCCTGGGGCTGGGGTCAGTGGTACATTCACTCACTTTTCCCTTGTGGCTTCTCTCCACTTTCTGATGCCAGCCAGTGTTCCCTGGTGGTAAGAACAGCTCCTTGACACTGGGCCACCTGAAATCCTGGTGCTCGCCCTGCCACTTCAGCTGACCTACTGAGCAACACTATGTGGTAGAGAGAATCGTGTGCACCAATATCTGGAACCTTTCTATTTTGAGATACACAAAGGAGTTCATTTCTTGGCTCCCTTAAAGTTAAGCATAGTCACATGACTGGTGATAGGCATGAAAAGTAAGTGGGAAGGATGTGGGTCATTTCCAGGCCTTCCCATTTCTCTTCTGGTTCCCTACCCACTACCCTCTCTCCTGTCACCACGAACCCTGAGCCCCTGTTTGCCAATAGCGATCACATAGAATGGTCAAGCCATCCTGATAGGAGGCTGAGGTCTACTATCCATGGATCCACTTCCTCATTCCTTAATATCTGTTTCTTCCTCTGTTAAACAGGAGAAACACCTATTTCCCACCACAGAACTAGTGTTAAAATAACCAGAGTCAAACAGATGGTCTCTATAAGCTGTCTTTTGTAAATATCCTCAAAAGACTATGATAAGCCATCACAATCAGACACAGCTGGCCAATGATGATATATAGCATGAGCAAAATAAACTTGTGTTGTATTAAGTTACTGAGATGTTTGAGGTCGTCATTGCAGTATAACTGGGACTGGTATGCACAGACATCAAAGAGAAGAACTGGGATATCATATTTGTTTTCTATTGCTATGTAGCAAATTGCCACAAAGTCTGTGATTTAAAAGAACCATTTTTTTGCTCACATTGCTGTGGGTCAGGTGTCTGGTCTCAGCTTGGTTGGAGTTCTTGCTCGAGGACTCACAGATTGATATCAAAGTTCATGGTCCTATTCCGAGTGCAAGTGTGTTGGTAGAATTAAGTTTTGTCATTCTACAACTGAGGTCTCCACTTTCTTGCTGGCTGCCAGTGAGGACCACTCTCAACCAACTAGAGGCTACCCACCATTCCCTGCCCATGACCCTCTGTACAACATGACAGTTTGCTTTCTCTAGGTCAATAGAAGACTCCAGATACTATTTCCCATTTTTCTGACCTCTCAATTATGATGTCTAGACCTTCCTTTTAAAAGCCCACTGATTGTTTCAGACATACCCAGGATGGTCTTCCTTCAGATTAACTTCAAGTCAACCAATTGAGGACCTAAATTACATCTGCAAAATTCCTTCACCTTTGCCCTATAAGGTAAATGAATCATGGGAATGTCGTTCTATCATATTCATATATCCCATCCCCATTCAAGGGGATGGGCTTAGACAAAGCCATGAGTCAGTGGAGGTCACCTTAGAATTCTGCCTACCTCAGACATTTAAGAAAATGTTCTTAATATTAGCAGTAGGTAAATATTAGCACTAGGAAATTTAGGATCCATCCAAAACCTTGCATTAACTTCTTTCTTGCTCCCAAACAAGAAAACCTCACCACAAATATTCTGAACCTTTGCTACTCAAAGTGTGGTTCACAGACCAGCAGCAAGGGCATCACTTGGGAGAAATGCAAAGTCTCAGGTTACACCTCAGACTTAGGAGTCAGAATCATCTGTATATTAACAAGACTCCCAGAGGATCTAAGAAGCACTGATCATTAGGATTGGATAATTCTTAAAGTAGGCACATGAAGTTAAGAGCCAATGTTCAATCCTTGTGGTCTGCTCACCCCAGCCCTCACAGAATGGCTTCTGAAATTTTGCTGTCAGAACCTCATAATCTGATGATGATGACAATTATGATGATATTGAAAGTTAATGCTTACTGAACATCCACCAGGAAGTAGGAAAAATTTGAAAATATACTATTGTTTTAATTTTTCAAATATATATGAATTACATACTATTGTTTTCATTTTAGATTAAGACATTAAGGATTACAAAAGTTAACTAACTCCTCTGAGGAAACACAAATAGAAGTGGTGAGGCCAGGATTTGATCCTCATTCCTTCAATTTAGGGTTACAAAGTCATTGTCACAAGTTGTCAAAGCTAACAAAGTGGGACTCACAGACCAATTCAACTTATAAATATGCATCATTCAGCCAAAGTCTTGGTGTTATTTTTCATTGCCTGTCTTTTCCAAGGGACAAGCACAGTCCAGTTGGCCATAGGTCCTGTCACTGACAGCCTCACAGATTTGACTTACTGCATGGATCCTGAATACATTCAGGTTTGCAATCCCTAGTTAAGTCCAAGTATTCTTAAATTTCCTCTTGACATTTCATGAAAAATTTGGGTGGTATGAATACTTTCTAGAGATTCTTAAAAATTACAAAGAACCCTGATCTCTAATCCGCCCCTTTCTTCTGGTGAATGAAACTAGCATCCAGAAACATCAAGTTGTGTTCCTAAGTCAAATAGCAAGGTCATATCCAGTTTTTAAACTGGGCTCTTTGTCCCAAAATCAAGTGCCACAATCATTTGCCTCCCATGTTTAGGAAATTATTTATGCTTAATAGGAAACAGAGGATGAAGTTTAATACAGTTTCTTATATTTCTCTCTTGATTGTGCTACTGGTGAGTCAAATACCTATTTATCCAATGAGAATCATCACATCAATGACAGGTTCAGAACACAGGTTTGAGAGAGTGTCTATGATTAGTTTATAAAGGGTGGGGTAGGGAGGAGGTTAAGAGATGGAACAGGGTTGTGGACTCAGCCTTGATTATACATCAGACTTGCCTGGGAAGCTTTAAAAGCAACTGATGCTTGGGCTCCAACCCCCAAGTTCTTGATGTAATTGGTCCTGTAACAACGGGCACACTTACCCCGAGAAATGGGGGAAGGGTTTGAGCTGCACATGAGTGACCGGAGACTGTTAAATTCGGCAGCTGGAAGCGGGGCAAAGGCAAGCACGCCAAAACTGGCCCTCATTGGTTGGAAGGCTGGACACTCCCACTGGCTTTTGGTGTGCCTGGGTTTCTGGGAGAGGACTTTGAAATAAAGCATGCCAGGAAGTAGGAAGAATTGGTTTTTTCCCCCTCTCCCAGTTGGGGGTGGGGTGGCTTTAACAGTTACCAGCAGGCGTGCCAGCAGTGGGCAGTGCAGGCCTGTGCAAGGAGACCTTGGGGCACAGACTCTGAAAGGTGCATGGAGCTGGACAGTGACAGGATACCAGCTAAACCACCTACGGAGACTTTTGGGTGGAGAAGAGGTTCCTGGTGCAGCCCTAAACTGATCTGGCGGATGGTGTCAGGGTGATTTTTCTTTGGGTGTTTTAGAGGGAATAGGCTTTGAGGCAGGTACTTGCCATTATTCCCATAGACCTTGGTGATAATTTTCAGCACTGTGAACAGATTTTTGTTATTGTGTTATTTTCAGTTCTTGAACCTATGTAGTAGTTGTAATGACAAATATTTAAATAGCTTTTTATGTTTTAAGAATTTATTTATTTATTATTTTCAGAGAGAGAGGAAGGGAGGGAGAAAGAGAGGGAGAGAAACAGCAATGTATGGTTGCCTCTCACATGGCCCTCACTGGGGACCTGGCCTGCAACCCAGGCATGTGCCCTGACGGGGAATCGAACCGGGACCCTTTGGTTCCCAGCCCGCGCTCAATCCACTGAGCTACGCCAGCCAGGGCTTAAATAGCTATTTTTGATGTCATACTCTTTGTCTTTACCCTTACCTTTGTTACCCAGATATTTTAGGCAGAAACATGCCATTAAATAAAAGATTCCTTTCTTTTCCACCAAACTCCATGTTTGAAGATTTGCCTGGTAGGTGGCTAGTGGTAGGACCCCCACCCCTGACTGGTTAGTTTTGGTAACAGTCACAGGTATAGGGATTTTTTAGAACTCCTAAGGTGATTCTAATGTTCGGTCAGGGCTGAGAACCACTGGAGCAGGGACTCTGAGATGCTGTAGAATCAACATTGACCCATCACTATTTTTTTGTGGCCACACTGGGTTTGGCCCATCAACTGGCCACAGAAACTTCCATACTCCTTTTACATTTTTGCCGCCCTCTCTCTCTTTAAGCAACACTCCTTTGTGGGCAAAGAACAAAATTGATAGGAGACTAAGGTCAAGTTTCAGATACAAATGGACTCACTTGTTCCTATTGTGCCTGCTTCTCCATCTGTTAAACAGAATAATCTTATTTAACACCTTCCCACTCTTAACATTCATGTCAAATCCAGTAGCAGGTTTCTGTGAGTTCTTTTTTAAAATGGCCTCCAAGGCTCTTATTTTGAAATAACTTGTAGTTTTGCCACTGGACATGAAACCTCCTCGTCTTACCTCCTAAGAGAGAAGTTCTCAAAGTGTGGTTCCGAGACTTTAATAAGTTCAGCACCACCTTGGAACGTATTAAAAATACAAATCCTTGCCACGCACAAACACACATATCCCCCTACTGAATCGGAAATTCTGGCTGGGCCCAGAATTGTGTTTTAACAAGCCCTTAGATGATGTTGTAGGTTCAGGTTTGAGAACCATTGGCCAAAGGCCCTGTCATGATCAAGTGTCCCCAAATGTCCCATCAAAAGAGCAGGTCATGATCAAGTGTCCCTATATAGAGAGCAGGTGATGATAACAAAAAAAAATGCAAATCTATTCAATTGCTTTGTCACAAGACGCCAACTCAGCTCTTCTGGGGAGAGGTCTATGAAACTTCTGAATCACACAGTTGTTTGTTGTCAAACAGTTGGACTTTGAAGGTTGGAATAGGAGTACAGACGTTGAAGGGAAGGTCTGCTGTCAGGGCATGAAAGAAGTTCCCAGGCCAACTGGGGACAAATGAGCAGAGACTTCCTTCTCACCTTTTGGGATAATCAAAGAGGCTAAAAACTGAATACAATTAAAAAGGATAAGACTGCAATGAGGTTTGAAGGGCTGGGCACTCTTTCATACCATACTGAGCTGGTGAAAGAAAAGCACTGTTCTCTTCAGAAGGTAGCATTCAGAGAAATAGACCAGGGAGAGGGTATGCTTGGTGGGGGTGGGATGGACTACAGAGAGGAGGGCAGCAGGATGGCACCACAGACACGAGCTGCTGGGAAGTTCAAGCCCTGCAACTGCCTCAGCTTACAGAAGAGGAAACTCAGAGATGATTGGCAGAGGTGGGGCCTGGAGGTAGGAGACTCCCGATGGAGCTGGGGTTCCAAGAAGATGAAAAGCTTCCAGAGAGGCATAGGATTCCAGAAGGAGAATGTCTAATAGTGAGAGAAGGCACTTAGACAGCACCTACCTTGTGCCAGGCATAATTCTAAGTGCTTTTTTTGATTCAGATTCATATACTCTTCCCACCACCCTGTATAGGGAACCATTCCACACGTCTGGGACTTGAAGCTCTGCTATCACTGTTTAAAAAAACCCTCGGTGGGAAGCGAGTTGGCAAGCATGCCCCACATGTGTGGTCAGGTTTCCCCCATGGGTAAATCAGACCTACGTTTTTCCTAGAGTTAAAACTTGCTATGCTGAAACTCCCTCACTCTGGATTAAAAGAACAAATGCTGATTGCATATCTGGCTTCCGTAGGCTGGTGATAAAAGCTTTCAAGTACAGCCCAATCCCTTTTGTTTTTACATTTGCAAAATCCTCCTTTGATGTGCCCTACTTTGTTGTCTATCACCTAATGCAAACCTATGCATAGTAAATGAAGACCACTCTGATGTAATGTACCCAGAAAAACAATAAAAGCCTGTTTAGGCAGGGGTCAGGGCTCTCTCTCTGATTCAGAGGGGGGTTGTGTAGTCCCTGTGTTCTCTCCCAACAGGATTTCATGTGTGAATTATTTACAAATTGGCCACAGCATACGGATTCCGCAGGACAGGATCCGAGACAACCCTGTGGTCCTCCTCCTCATTAAGATCACAGTGAACAGATAGAGAAACCGAGGTACTGAGAACGTAAAAATAAATTGTGTAATTTGTTTCATTATAATTGAGGAAAAAATATAATTTTTAAAGAACCATGCCCAGTTTATTATTATTTCATAAGAATAAGCAAGGTAAGCATACCTCTTCCTGGCTGTTGATTACTGGCAAGCTGCTAGCCACTGAGTGAATGACATCTACTCAAATGGCACTCCATCATTATTAGAGTACAGAATATTTTAAAGACAGTTACATTATGAACACATACATGACCTCATACAGCTGGTAAGAGGCAAAGTCAAAACTTGAACTCAGACACTTTAGCCCCAGGGCTCACACTTTCCCACCAGACTACTTGTGGCTCTTCCAAGACAAGCACGAGTGTGGATACCCAGCTGGCCCCAGGAGCCAATGTTAGAAAATTATACTTATTTTGAAAAAGAAAACATGCCCCACTAGAAAATCCCATAATCCTCCTAAAGAAGAAAATCTCTGAGTTCAGTGTAAGTCTCATAGGCACAGCTTCCCATGGGGTGGGGACCTGTACACAGCAATTCATTTCCTCTCACAGAATCCCACAGCACTTTTGCCTGTCATTTTGACTCATCAAAGTTCCTCAGAAACTATCTGATCTAGTTAATCCCTTTGGTGACAGAGAACCCAAAGACCTGAAAAGCCAAGGTCATCTTCACATGGGTGAAGAAGGTCAGAGATGAGGATGGTCACCCAGAGGAGACACCTGAGGTCCAGAGACATCAGGAGAGCTGCCTGAGGCTCCATCCAGAAATGGAGCTCTGGAATCCTTACTCACAGGTCTTTCTCTCTCCCCTTCACCCTCCCTCCCTCTCTCAGAAGCCTCTTACCTGCAGCTCTGCTTTTTCACTTTGTTGCGTCCTGCCTGGGGAAGGCTGCCAGGCCTGACTTTCACCTCAGTGGAAGCTCGGCTTTCAGGGTAGGGATATATATTCTCATCCTCCAGGGATTTCCTAATCAGGCTGTGTCACTCTCTCCGACTGGGTGATGATGGTGGACACACCTTTTCCCTCCTGACGGAGGGAGCACCCCAGGCTATAGTGCTGGATGCATGATCACTCAGATGGGGAAGTGACTGAGGAAACTCTGCGTAAGTTTCCCTATTTTTTTTTGTGTGTGTGACGCTAAGATTTATGTACTTCCAGCTGAGAGGTGGTTTTAAAGTGCTATGAACTTTCACCAACTGAGGCCCTATTAGAGAGGAAAGGACTTTTAGTCTTTAATCAGTGTGATGGGATTGAAGGAAGGTTAAGCTTTCAATAACCCTAAATGGAGTTGGTTGAGCAAGGGATAAAAGTTACACTGTATCCATGTTTATTCTTTTTCTGAGGACAGAGGGAATATTTGTATTTGTTCCATAATTTTATCATGGTAAGATTAAAGAGTGAGCTATAAATTTAGGGTCAAGCCAAGTAAGTTTCAAAGGTATGAATTCACCCCAGCAGGAAAATCTCACCAGATAGCATCATCCCAGGATAAAGAGCATGAGAATAATTGAGTTTTCTCTACACTCTCTATGGTAACAAACATCAAGCACCCCAGTCCTAGCCAATCTGCCTTGGTTGGGATTCTATTCATTAAATAGCACAAAGGCAGCCCACAGCTTAATATAACCAAAGAGAGGAAGTGAAAGCATGCAATCTGCGTTTGGCCATGCTGAAGTATAACTGCTGGTCTTGTGATCCATAAAGAGGAATTTATATAATCTCATGTCTTGCTATGGGAAAATTACATCACAGAGCCACAAGAATTGCTTGACAAGGCCTTTCAGAAACTCATGCCTCAGGCCCAACAGTCAGCCACAAGTTCCCAGTCTGTAGTCATACTCAGGGAGTAATGGCTGCCTTTTCTACATCTCTTCATTCCCATCCATGGACTACACTGTCCTGATCTCACTATCTCAGCTACGTTTGGCTCAATTTCTCCAGCAACTGATGGGAAATAGACCAGGCACAGAATGTCCCAAAGTATCTCGAAATCCCCTGAGGTTTTAGGTGAAAGTCACTCAGGATGTTTATTGCAAGGATTGAAGTAATGAGTCTTCACTTTTTAGACCCAGAAGGCCTTTCCAGAGTTTATTCTGGTTCAGAAATCAGCAGTATCCTCTGAAAACCCTTTTGGCAAGATCCCAACCCCTTTCCTTCCTGTGGTGTGGAGGCCAGAGGGTTGGGGAACGTGAGAAGGGCAGGAGAGGAGGAGAGCATGTGCTGGCCTCTCTGTCATGCACTGTAACGGGGCTATTTGTCCCTGCCTTTATGAGACAACCTCTGTTATATTATCCTCATAAATTCACTAATTTGTAGCAGATCAGAGTTCTTAAATTTGACTCAAGAAAATATGGTGTGGAGGAGACACTGTTCCATGACAGGACAGCTGTCTGACCTGCAAGATGCCTCTAGACCAGAACAGAGGTTGCTTGCTGCAGACCTCCCTAAGAGACTGTCTGATCATAACTGATGTTCATTCTGACTTAAATCAATGCCTGCCCTACTTCCCACTACATGCTTGCTCCTGGTTGTCTGGCCAGGTCAAACATGTAAATTTCCTGTACCTGGCAGCATTCACATCTTAGTACCCATCACTTTATCCTTTCTGTCCTGGATAATTCCTTAGCACCTGCCAAGCAGCATGGTATACATTTCTTCTTGCAGCCACCCAAGACGCACTCCATAGATTAAGTTTTTCTTGGTAAACTCAATTAATTACTAGCAGGAGTGACCAGCCTCTTTTCCTCAGTCTTCCCCTGCCCTCCCCGTAGGAGATGGATTTTCAGTTCCAGAACCTTTCCCTGGGTCTGTATGCAGTAGCATATGGTCATTAAATCCATAAGGCCAATTTGGCAGTCAGACGCCATAAAATTAAAAATTTTAAGGCCTGCTATACTCATCTTGACAATAATAGAAAAAAGTTTGTGTCCTAGAGGCAGGAGAAAAAAATGTTCCCTTACGTAAATAATATACAAGTTAACAAAGTCAAAATGGAAATACTGACTGCAGTGGCTTTGGTTTCCTCATCTGTAAAAAGAGAAGGCTGAGGTGAATGAGATCTCTATTAGATCCTAGAGCTGCTGTAACCAATTACCACATATTGTGCGTCAAACACTACCAATGAATTCTTTCCCAGTTCTAGGAGTCAGAGGTCTGACACAGGTCTCAGTGGGCTACAATCAAGGTGTTGGTCATGCTCATTCCTTGTGAGGCTCCAGGGGGAAATTGTTTTCTTACCCCTTCCAGCTTCTAGAAGTTGTCATCATCCCTGGGCTATCCCCAGCACATAGCCCTTTCTCCCCCTCTTCCATCATCATGTGGTCTTCTTTTCTCTGACACTCTTACAAGGACCCTCATGATTATACCTGACATCCTTAATTTAACCACATCTATAAAATCCCTTTTGCCATACAAAGTAATGCAGTCATCAGTGCCAGGGATTAAGATGTGGCCATGTTTAAGAGACCAGTATTCAGCCTCCCACAAGCTCCACCATTCCTTCCAGTTCTCACAGTTTGTGATTTGTGATCATAAACAGAAGCATAGAAAATGGAGCTATATAATTATGGGTTGAAACACAATTCCCTTCACACCTAAGGGCTAAGGCTGTCTAGAATATATAGAAAAGGTATGCGTAGAGCTTCTGAGAGCCATAGGAGAGATTTTATTTTGCTAGTCAATTCAGAGAAACTCCAATGCCTTTTATGGAAAGGTCTTTTCTTTCCAGCCTTTCCTTTTGCTTCTTTCTTTTCACCCTGGCTTTCAGTGAGAGACACTGGGAAGGAGTGAGAATTCCAGGGCAACCATGACACTAACAGCCACAGTCACTCTCTCCCTCCAAACTCCTGTAGGACCCAGAGTGCGGAGGGAAGGAGAGCTGGAAGCTGGTCCCATTTTATGCTTATTTTTCCTCCCCAGGGCACCGGGGTGGGATCCAGGACTGAATGCCCCAGAGCTCTCTGCATCCCTGCTCCTCCAACCACAAGCAAGCCTTCCCTCCACATGGGTCTCTGGAGGCACAGGCAGGCCCCACCTACTCTTATTTAAGGACCACTGTCTTTAAATAAGACATGCATAGAATGCTCCCTGAGGGGCCCTGCTTCTCTCAGCCTTGTCTTGTTACCTCCTGGGTCTGGGAACTGCCAGTGCTGGGGATGTGGTCTAGGGTGAGAAACATCCTAGACACCAGCCTCCCAGGGCACTGACAGGCTTTCACTCTGTGACGTGTGGGAAAATTGAAAAAAAAAAATTCCTGTTACTTCCTGTTCCAGCGGAATGAGAAAAACTGTGATCTCTCTCATATTATTCATTTTATTATTCTGCTGTGGAGCTCCAGCTAACACACCCCCCAACAAAGGCAGGCAGAAGGACTTGCTTGCCAACAGTCCCAGCTTCTTTCCGATCTGATTCAAACTGAAAGAGAATAAACCAAATCATGATGACTTCATACACACAATCAAGTCCATCTAAGGTGCAATGTCTTTACTATACATCAGAGCTGAGAGCTGCTGCCACCTGCACAGCTGACGTTGTGCATCTCTCACCCGTGCCAGCACAGAGCCCCAGACTGACGTGTGGAGCTGAGACCTGCAGGGTTTGTCCTTAGAGGAGGCCACCATGCACCAGCTGTTCTCATCAGTATTCTATTGAATCTTCCTGGTTCCTGTTAGAAATAAAAAACACAAGTAGCTGAATTCTTAAATTGAATTTAGACTCATAGGAAAGATGGTTTGGAAAAAAAAAGTGGTCCCTAACCTAGAACTTGTGTGCATGCGTGTGTGCATGTGTCAGGTTTTGGAGTTTTTTTCTTAATGAAGTGCTACACTGCTACACTTTATGTGCACTCCCCCAGAGCCATGCCAGTCTCCCAGTGCTACTGCTTACACAGCAATTACAGTTTCCAGCTAACACTTGACAGGCCTTCAGCAGATAAGGAGAGAGACCCCAGCGACCACAAAAAATTAGGAAAAAATTCAAAGCACACTCTCAGGACATTAAAGATCTATGCCAAAATGGAGTAACAGGCATCATGTTGTATTATAAATGCTTATATTTCTAAATAAGTGCTTTAGGATTCATTCAAACTTCAGTGACTCTGCATAACTCAGAGATAAAACTTCAAAGTCACCATCCATAGCCTTTTGTGACTATGAGTCTTGGGTCAAACAGCCTTTCCGGCCACCCTCACCTACACCCCCACCACATCCTACCCTAATATATCCCTAGCCCCCATAATATCTTCTAGTGGTCAGGAAGTTCTTTCCTTAAATCACGAGACTTTTCTCTGCTTTCTAATAATCTCTCAAAGAACATGTAGAACATTCAGCTCAATAGACGTCTGAGTCCCATGCTTCTGGGAGCAGTGATGTGATGGTGCCTGAGTTATCCTGTGAGGCCCCAAATGCACCCACTGCCTTCTCATCCATGTATTGTGTTATACAAAACAGCCTAGTCCTCCTGACATGCACCCACAGTTCATGCAGAGCCTGATTTCCATTTACCATCTTCAAAGCACCCACGGCCCGCAGAGCAGGCAGTCGTGGCAGGCTCGGTGCTTAGACTCAGCATGCTCTGGCAGCTAGAAAGGGCCTCTGGCAGCTGGAAAAGGCCATAGAGAAAAACCCATGTTCTTTAACATCCTGTATCCTGTCACAGGCTGGCACATCAACCTTCATGAGAAATGACCTCTATGTGCTTCCCACATCACCCCACAAAAGCTACTGCCTTTGTCCCCTCAGGTCCATGGGTGGCGGTGATGCATGCTGCTGCAGGTACCTCAGTCTCTGAGCTGTAGAGTCTGGCTGAGCTTAGAGGACAGGAGCAGGGACACGTCACTGCAGACTTTATGGACTAGACATTGATTTTAAGAGAGAGAGAGACTGTATTTTTTTAAATAATTTTATTGATTATGCTATTACAATGATCCTATTTCCCCCCCTTTATTCCTCTCTGCCCCCCACACGCCCCCCACATTCCTCCACTTTAGTTCTTGTCCGTGGGTCATACATATAAGTTCTTTGGCTTCTACATTTCCTATATTATTCTTAACTTCCCCCTGTCTGTCTTCTACCTACCATTTATGCTATTTATTCTCTGTACCTTTCCCCCCTCTTCCCCCCCAACTCCCCTGTTGATAACCCTCCATGTGATCTCCATTTCTGTGGTTCTGTTCCTGTTCTAGCTTTTTGCTTAGTTTGCTTTGTTTTTGTCTTAGGTGTGGTTGTTGACAGCTGTGAGTTTGCTGTCGTTTTACTGTTCATATTTTTTGTCTTCCTTTTCTTAGATAAATCCCTTTAACATTTCATATAATAAGGGCTTGGTGATGAACTCCTTGAACTTGACCTTATCTGAGAAGCACTTTACTACCCTTCCATTCTAAATGATAACTTTGCTGGATAGAGTAATCTTGGATTACTTCTATGACTTGGTATACTTCTTTCCAGCCCCTTCTTGCCTGTAACATCTCTTTTGAGAAATCAGCTGACAGTCTTATGGGAATTCCTTTGTAAGTAAGTGTCTTCTTTTCTCTTGCTGCTTCTAAGATTCTCTCCTTATTTTTAATCTTGGGTAATATAATTATGATGTGTCTTGGTGTGTTCCTCTTTGGGTCCAACTTCTTTGGGGCTCTCCAAGCTTCCTGGATTTCCTGGAAGTCTATTTCCCCTGCCAGATTGGGGAAGTTCTTCTCCATTATTTGTTCAAATAAGTCTTCAATTTGTTGCTCTTCCTCTTCTCCTTCTGGTACCCCTATAATTCAGATGTTGGAACATTTAAAGATGTCCTAGAAGTTCCTAAGCCTCTCTTCATTCTTTTGAATTCTTTTTTCTTCATTCCTTTCTGGTTGAATGTTTCTTTCTTCCTTCTGGTCCACACCATTGTTTTGAGTCCCAGTTTCCTTCCCATCACTGTTGGCTCCCTGTATATTTTCCCTTATTTCACTTAACGTAGCCTTCATTTTTTCATCTAAATTGCGACCAAATTCAACCAATTCTATGAGAATCCTGATTACCAGTGTCTTGAACTGTGCATCTGATAGGCTGGCTATCTCTTCATGGCTTAGTTGTATTTTTTCTGGAGCTTTGATCTGTTCTTTCATTTGGGCCATTTTTTTTTTCTCAGTGTGCCTGTTACATATAAGGGGCAGATGGAGCCTTAGGTGTTCACCAGGGGGTAACCCACATTGTTGTGTTGTGACACTGTCTGTGGGGAAGGGATCTGAGAGGGAACAATGGTGCTGGCTCCACTCTGCCAGTTTTCAGTCACTTCCCCCACTACCCACAAGCAAAGGGGGCCCTTCTGTGCTGATTCTTGGGTGGGTGGGCTTGTGTACATTCTAGGACCCTGTGGGTCTCTCCAACAAACTCCCTTGTGAGGCTGGGAGTTCCTTCCACTGCTGCCTCAACCCCCACAGGTGTTTTCAATTGGTAGTTTGAGGCTTTATTTCCCCAAGCTGGGACCATGGACTGTGTGGTCTGTTTCACTCCTCAGCTTTTCCTCCTGGTTTATCTGCACACGAATGTGGGACCACCCGTTCCACCAGCCTTGGCCCAGCTGGGTCCGGGTCCATCAGCTACGATCTCACCAGGGTCCACCAGCTGCAGCTTTGCCAGGTCCGCCAGCAGAGGTCTTACTGAAGAGAGAGACTTTAAAATGGACCTGAGTGAATACTGTTGCCTGGCTCAAAGCCATCTACTCCCCATTGCTCTGCAAACCACCCTGTGTTAACTACATCTTTTATTTACCATGTCTCTATTCTTTTCTTCCCACTTCTCTGTTGCTTTGACACCTGGAGACATTCTGACCCTTTAAGGGACTCACCAAGTCCTAGAGTTAGTAAAAACTCACCCACAAGCACACCTCTCAATGATAAACCAACCCAGAACTGACACCCGATCACCTTCAAATGTATCCACTTCTATGTACATAGTTCCCCATTTGGGGGTCTTTTTATCCTTCAAATAGAAAATCTTTTGAGGCATTCCAATCTCCTTTGGGTTGAGAAGAATAGATGAAAACACTTTTTTTTTTAACATCCCAGCAGGGATAGCCCAGACCTCAGTGAAGGGCAGAGTGGTATAGAGGGCAAAGCACATACCTCCACATGAGGAAGGGATGAGCAAGGGCAGCAGAGGCAGGGCCACAAAACAGTGTAGCTCAGGGAGGGTTGGGTGGCCCTAGGCAGCACTTCTCAAGAGCTGTGCTCAGACCAAGAGCAGCAGCACATCCAAGGAGCTTGTTAGAAACACAGACTCTGAGCTCCCCCTCAGAAACTAAATCAGAAATTAGGGGAGGGGCTGAATGGCAAGTGTTTAACAAGAAAGCCCCCTAAATGATTCTGATGTTGATGAGACTTTAAGAATTATCCCAGTGATTCTCCACTATGGCTGCACATGAAAAGCTTTTAACAAACACTGATGCCTAGCCCCACTCTCACACCAACTAGGCCTTGAAAGGGTTGGTCTGGGACAGTCAATTATTTCAAAGCCTGTGGTTGTCATGCATTGCCCATGGCAGTTGAGAGCCACTGTCTGAGGACTTGAACCACTCACATTCTCTAGGGCTGCATCTTTGGCTCCTGCAGGGAGAAAAAGCAAACAAGTAAAAAAATTCTAGGGCTGACTCATGGAGGACATTTAAGAATAGGGACAAGAGAAACTAGGAAAACAATAACATTTACTATTGCAACAACAACAAAAAAATAAGGTACCTAGAGAAAAATTTAACCAAGGAGATAAAAGACCTGTACTCAAAAAACTATAAGACACTGAAGAAAAAATTTAGGAAATACAAATAAGTGGAAGCATATACTGTGTTTGTGCACTAGAAGAATTAACATCATTAAAATGCCCATATTACCCAAAGCAATCTACAGATTCAACACAATTCCTATTAAAATATCAATGGCATGTTTCACGGACCTAGAACAAATATTCCAAAAATTTGTATGGAACCAAAAGAAAACCCCAAATAGCTTCAGCAACCTTGAGAACAAAGAAGAAAATTGGAGATATCACAATACCTGATATCAAACTATACTATAATTCCACCGTAACCAAAACAGCCTGTTACTGGTATAGTAACAGGCATATAGATCAATAGAACAGAACAGAGAGCCCAGAAATAAACCCATGCCTTTATGGTCAATCAATATTTAACAAAAGAGGCAAAAGCATAGAATGGAGTAAAGACTGTCTCTTTAACAAATGGTATTAGAAAAGTTGGATGGGTACATGCAAAAAAATGAAACTAGACCACCGTCTTACACCACAACCAGAACAAACTCAAAATGGATAAAAGATTTAAATGTAAGTCTCAAAACCATAAAAATCCTAGAAGAAAACATAGGCAGTAAAATCTAAGATATCTCATGTAGCAACATTTTTGCCAATATATCTCCTAGGGCAAGGGAAACAAAGGGAAAATAAACAAATGGGACTACATCAAACTAAAAAGCTTCTGCAAAGCCAAAGAAATCATCATCAAAATGAAAAGGGTGCCAACTGTACGGGAGAACATATTCGCCAATGATACATCTGATAACATTTTAATTTCCAAAACATATAAAGAACTTACACAGCTCAACACTAGGAAGACAATCCAATTAAAATATGGGCAAGGGACCTAAAGAAACACCTCTCCAAAGACTATACAGATGGCCATTAGACATATGAAACAGTGCTCAATATCACTAGTTATCAGAGGAATGTAAATGAAAACCACAATGACATATCACCTCACACCTGCCAGAATAGGTATCATCAATAAATCAAAAAACAAGTGTTGTCTAAGATGTGGAGAAAGGGAAACCCTTATGTACTGTTGTGGGAATGTACACTAGGCAGCCACTATAGAAAACAGTATGGAGTTTCCTCAAAAAACTAAAAATGGAACTGCCTTTTGACCTGGCAACCCTACTTCTGGAAATATATCCTAAGAATCTTGAAACAACAACTCAAGATTATATTCACCCCTATGTTCATAGCAGCATGATTTATAATAGCTGAGATGCCCAAATGCCAATCAATAGATGAGTGGATAAAAAAGCTGTGGTACATCTGCACAGCCATGGTTGGATCTGGAGAATGTAATGTTAAGTGAAATAAGCCAGTCTGTGAAAGACAAATACCATATGATTTCACTTATATGTGGAATCTAATGA
The DNA here is from genome assembly GCA_004026765.1 of Micronycteris hirsuta. Lineage (NCBI taxonomy): Eukaryota > Metazoa > Chordata > Mammalia > Chiroptera > Phyllostomidae > Micronycteris > Micronycteris hirsuta. The sequence goes on from PVJI01008521.1 coordinate 58,411, forward strand.
ATAAAATAAACTGATGAAAAAATAGAAACAGAGTCATGGACACATGGAACAGACTGACGGCTGTCAGAGGGGAGAAGGGAGGAAGGGACTTGATAAAAGAAGGGGAATGAATTAGCTAAAGAACATATATGCATAAACCATGAACATGAACAACAGTGTTGTAATGGCCTGAAGAAAGAGTGAAGCAGGGGCTAGGTGGAGGTGGGAAAAGGAAGAAGTGGGGACAACTGTAGTAGCATGGACAATAAAGAATAAAGGGAAAAAAGAAGAAGTAAAACAGAGATGGAATTAAGGTTGCTGGGCTAGATCACAAGAGGCCTCACAGAACAACAGAACTTCTAGGGTCTAATCCCTGAATCTACTCTGGCCAAGCACAGAGATCAGACCCCAGCTGTGGGTAGCATTCCCATGCATCCATTTCACTAATATCTTTTTCGGTTCCTGCTTCAGCCCAACATTACTCTGAGCCCTAAGAAATCCCATTCTAGTGGAGGAAATGACTAATAAAAATGTTAACAAATCAATGTTGATTCATAATAGCAAGGTGCTGGTTAACCAATAACCAATACTAAGGTCCTCTGCACAGGACAGTTTCTTCTACCAGGTAGAGCCATTCAAATGTCAATTCTCATTGGATTTTATCTCAGCAGCCAGCATTACCTTTCCTACCCACAGAGTCTACAATGCATTACCCCATTCCCCTTGGGATGTCTAAGCCTTGATTTGATTCCACTAATCCAGTAAAAGCAGGGGTGTCAATAATGCTGACACTTTTGGAGCAAGACTAGAGTGAAATGTCTTCTGATTGTACCTGTATTAAAAAAAGTCGCTAAGTAAAAACAAACAATTTATAGCAAGTACACATGACATACTTATGAAAAATAATCATATACTGTATGTAAAGTGATGATGCATTGATAACAAATCAGAATTATTTGTTCCAGGTATCTCAGTTCAGAACACTCTGTTAGCCTGGATCTATTTCCAGATAAGCTTCCAGCTGCTTTTTCAATGTATACATTCCCTCACTAATTCAGGTAGATCTGCTTCTCAAAACAATGGCTGAGAATCAAATAGGACAGTAAATTGTCTCTTATCTGAATCATGGATTCATGCCTTTCTTACCTGAATTATGGAACCATACCTTCTTCTTGCTCACCCATCCAATCAATGCCTCAGGAGAGAATAACCTGATAGTCATCCTGGATACTCTATCAGTGACCAAAATGACCAAGAAGAAAATTTTCGGTCACATACAAGCAGACATGCCCACCTGACTTGACTTCCTGGTCTTGTACCCGAAAGAGTCAGCCCTGGGAAGGGGTGAGGAGGAATTCCAATTCCAGGCTTTATTGTAGTCCTGGTTGTAGTGGGTAGGAATTTGCTGGGTTATCTAGGATTCAGGCAACCAGCTAGTAGTCCTCTGGGGATCTTAAAACCCACTGAGCTCCCCAGCCCCAAGCTGCAGATTCTCTGGACCCAGAAAGACAGAAGGAGACAGCCAGACCCACTCTAACAAGCCCCAAAGACTTGATCAAGCTTTTTGGCCATCTTTGGCCAAATACTAGTGGAACTAAGTGAACTAGTAGCCGGAGCTTACTTATATCTTCTTGTGTTTTGTTCTTATACTTAGAAATTCATAGATCCATAGACTCTCAGAGTAGGAAGAGGCTTGGGGCCATCCCAGAGCAGTTTGTCCTTCTGTAGTTGAGAAAGCTACATGGTGGTGGGATTTCACCCAAGTTAAAGATGGAGGGCTGAAGCCATCCCCTATTCTCCAATGAATAGTCAAGCCTTTTTGGCTTTGATAACAATTTTTTAAGAAGCAGGTAAAGAAAATAATTTCCCATACTAAGCTGTGTGCTCTCTGGGTGCAATTGGCTCCCTTCGGCTGCACAGGCCAGGCCATGCAATGTCTCACTGGAGTCCTATCCCAGAGCCATCTCTGAGTCCAGGCAGACTCAGGTTCCTATCCAGCTTCAAACCCTCAGCTGCTCTCACTCACAAAGCATTTGCTAAGTGCTTGACTCTATTCAAAGCACTTTATTCACATATTGAATTATTCAATCATCCCAACAGCCCTATGAGATAAATATTATGATGTATTAAGAGCCCTGTTTTACAGACAGAGAAACTGAGGTATGCAGACATTAAGAAATTTGTCAAAGTAACACACTGTTATGGGTTGAATTTGGGAGACAAAGTCTCCCTCCCTGCAGCCCCCCAAAACAGACAACTTGGCCTAACCCCCCCAGTGCCTCAGAATGTGACCTTAGTTAAAAATCACATCTTTACAGAGAAAATCAAGTTAAAATTAGGTCATTAAGGTGGGCCCTTATCCAATATAAAAAGGAGAAATTTGGACCAAGACAGACATGAAAGGAAGACAATGTTAAGACACACAAGGAGAAGACAGCTGTGTGAGTGGAGGGATGCATCTACAAGCCAAGGGACTCCAAGGATTGCTGGCACACCAGGATACAGAAAAGACCAAGAAGAATCGTACTCTAGTGTCGCTGGGATTTCATCCGGCAAAATCTGTGGGTGACCGTAACCTGATGTGTAAAAGAATCTCACACCGAGACACGCTGGGAGAAAAGAGTCCAGAGCCCCGGGACTATTTCCTTTATCTCAGGAAAAAGGCCCTGGGCGTAGCTCAGCCGGGATTTTTATTAGAAGCTTTAGGATATATTTACATTGGATTGATTATTCATGGGCTTATGCAGAACAGGGGTTTTCAGTTGGGTTATGAAGATATATGGGAAGGGAATAGATAAGGGGTAGGTTTACTCAGTTACAGAGCATTAGGATGTAAATTCAGGTCTGGTGGCAGACAGGACCGGGGTAGTACATTAAACAGGAGACAAGTAAATTGAGGGTAAGCTAACTAGGGCTGTTAACTATTAGGAGACAGAGAAGAATTTCATGGACTTATTAACTTAAGTCTCTTGACTCCGGGAGGGAGAGACTCAGCAAGTCAGAGAATTTCTTAAGATGCGTTTTTGCCAAATTCCCATTAGAGAATTCCTTTTCCACTGACATGATCCATGCTTGTCCACACGGGAATGATTTTTCCTCACGCGGAGCTGAGCTCTTTATGCGTAAATTCCCGGGACTGCATGTTTTCATGCGTGTGGAAAGAATTCCCACACTCTAGAGCCTTCAGAGAGCATGGGCTGGCCCATACCTCCCTCTGGGACATCAGCCTCCAGAACTGTGAGACAATAACATGCTGTTGTCCTAAACCACCCAATATGTGGTAACTAAGACATGCAGGGAGTTCATGTCGGAGTTGTGATCCTGATTTGGGTCCTCTGGTCCCAGATCCCTAGTTCTTCATCACTATTCCATATGTGGCTGTGAGGGGGACAGCAGCCAGCTCAGTGTCAGGATACGGTGTGGCTCACATGTGCTGGGTGGTGGAGGTGGTTAGCTAAGAATGCCACGAAGATGGAGTAGGCACCATTTATGGGTTCCTGTTAAAATATTCTGAGATTAAAATGTACAAGCACTTAATGCCATATACAGATGATGTAGTATAGAAATGTATGCTTGAAACCTATATAATTTTATTAACCAGTCACCCCAATAAATTCAAGTTTTAAAAAGACCATTGCTTTCCTATATAAAAAAAACAAACAAAGAAAGATGGCAAACATCTCCAACAAGACTCAAACTATGTCCTAACACCCCAGCATGTAGCAACAAAACAGTTCAGTCCAGAATGTCACATATATACCCTGAAGAGATGGGATGGGTGTGTTTATCATTTCTTTTTATAACAATATTTCACTTTGGGGGCACTGAGCCTGTCACATTCCATCTAGAAGTTAACTACTATGCTATTTTTGCCAAGTGGAAAGAGGCCAGGGGCAAAATGTTTTTATAAGTAAAGCAGGTAAGATGTCATCTTCAAAACCAGCCCCTCAAGCATGGTCACACCCCAGGGTTGGCTCTGGATCCAAGACCAGGCACAGTGTGACCCCAACTAGGGGTGCTGGGTTCTGAACAGAAGCCCTGCCCCAGGAGTAGACCCTGCATCACTTATCTTAAACAGTCACCCCCCTGAAACAGAAGCATTGGTGAGTGATAGTGTACAGACATCTAGGGCCAGGCTTCTCAGGAGGGAGGGGGTAGGGGAGGTCAGAGGCAAGGAGACTGGTGTAGCAGCTTGGCAGGTAGTGACATCCATAGAGGCAAGGTGGGTGGGGAACAGGAGGAAAGTCCGATTTAGTGGAATGGGCCCCGTTTTGCTTTCCAGAGACGTCCTTGGGCACCGGCTAGAGTGGTTTTTGTGCTGGTCTGGACTTGCAGGACAAATGCACAATTAATTATCAGCTGAGTTCAAGGAGTTGAAGTGCAAAGGTAAATATGATTCTCTCCTAGTTAGTGCCTGGAATAGAATTCATAACCTCTCTGTGCTTTGGTTTTATCCTCTGTACAGCGGGGACAGTAAGAGTTAGAAAAGTTCTGTGCAGAAAGTAAAGCACCCAGTCAATGTCGGTCACAGCTACATAACTAACACCAACTCATGAACACACTGGACATGAATAATCAGCCTGAGGTGTAATGAGGTGAGGTACCAAGAAAGATCGGCAGTGTGAGAAATCCACCTAGGAAAAGCTCTCTGTTTATCCAAAGGCCAAGTGGTGGCCTGCCCTGCTCCCAGCCAGTGCTCTCCGCTCCACCCATGTGCACAGCCCCACTCTGGGTGCTGGAACCAGCCTACTTCAGTGAGAGGCCACTTAGGGAGCCCCAGGCTACTACTGGATCCTTTCTAGCCAGCCTCGCTAGACCTCTGACATTATTCTTGGCTTGGCCCACCCCCAAGTCAGGCTAGGACCTGCAGGAACTGCTTTCTGGCTATGCACAGGCATCTGGGGCCAGGTTTCCCAAGAAGAAGGTGGTGGGGAGAGGTCAGAGGCCAGGAGACTGGTGCAAGAACTTGGTAGGTAGTAACATCCACAGAGGCAAGGTGGGTGAGGTGTAGGGTAGTCGGGTGGGGAACAGAGGGAAGTCTCAGTTGGTGAAATGGGCCCATTTTCCTTCTAGAGACATCCTTGGGCACCTGCTAGAGTGGTTTTTGTGGCTGGGATGGCCTGGCAAGACAGACCCCTAAGGAAGCAGGTAGTCCCCACAGTTTCCTGGTTTCGATGACTGAGCTCCTGACTTCTTCCTCATGACCAGCTCCTCTGTGCACCCCAGTCCATGAAAGGAGACAAAGGGAACTGACATTTATGAAGTCCTTTCTATCCTTTAAACACTGGATTTAATACACAACATACATCATTCCATTTAAAGTCCCAAGCAACCATGAACTGAGCAGTGTCAGCTCACTTTACTGAGGTGATAAGAAAACTGAGGGAAAGTGAGTATAAGTCACATAGCTAAGAAGAAAGAGAGCCAGGTTCCTACCCTAGTAGGACCTTTGAACTCCAACTCTGTTCCTGCTTCCAGACCCTGGGGAAAGCATGTGCCCCTTTCCTGCCAGACATGCCCCTTGGCCCCTGGGCCCACTCCCTGGTATGGATGGAATGGCAGAGACTTGACTAGCCTCTGTCTTCTGTTTCTCAAAACTCTCCCACTTGTCAGGGGACTTCAGGACCATCTCTATGTGACATCTCTCCCTGATGTGGTCAGTCTGTATTCCTTGGAGCCCTGGTCCTTACAATGATCAACTTTTAATAACTGTATACTCAGTTTGGGTAGATAGAGCTAAGAAGTCTGAATAATGGGGCCCCTGGAATTCCTGGGTTCAGAGTGGCAGGTGGTAAAGGGACACTCAGTTCATTAGAAGGCTCTGACTACCTCCCCGGTAGTTCTGAGTTTCTGCTCTGAATGTGCTCAGGGACTCAGAATAGCTGTCTTCTGAGCTGACAGTGCTTCTCATGTTCCCAAGAAGCTCTTGGCCACTCAGAGCCCTCTGAACTCATTCAGTCTACCAAGCCAGCACAATGACCAGGGGCACACCAGAACTTAGAGTCCATGATGATATCTTTAGTGGACAAAATCAGAATATAGCCTTGCAGATACAGGACATAAGTCCAGCCACAGGGCTGCCACTCCCCACCATCAGCCTGATAGCTCCTTTGTCCTGTTCATTGACCACAGGCCCAGACCTTCACTGGAGGCCTTCATCCTACAGACATACACCCCTCCCTGGCCAGCACCAGGGCCCTGCTCCTCCAAGTGCGACTGTTTCCTCACTCCATTCCCAGAGAGGCCCTTCCTGTCCACTCCAAGTTAACCATGCTCAGTGGGGGGTTTACTCTCAAACAAGTCACAGTTGACTTTTGCCCCTACAGTGCCAAAGTCATAATATTGGAGCAAGAAGCCAGGACTTAAACACTGGGCCTGATGGCCTCCTCTAAATAAGCAAAGAAAGACCTCATTATGTTCTTTTAGGTCCTCCTGCTACCCTGAGAACCAATGGAAAGTAATGTCTCAACAGCTTTTTCTTGGAGAAGACCTGGGCCAGCATAGAGACCTTCCCTGCTCAGTACGCTCAAGGGAGGAGGGCAGAGTGGTGCTGAAGCCCTGAGCCACCACAGGTAGTGCCCATGGCAGGAAGGGAGGAGAGGGCTCAGGAAATTAACATGAGACACAAACTTTACCTTCCAGAAGAGACTTTCCAGAGACCTTTAGACATGGTCCTCTCTATGTGAACACCTTCCTCCCGGGATGGGCCCTGAGCTACTGTCTGTCTTTAAGACAGGTGTATGAGGACTAAATTTGACTAGTAGGGGGTTGCCAATCCCACCCCAAATCTACAATCAGCCCTTCTTCGTCTGAGCTATTTGTCTCTCCATTGTTCACACCTAGATCTTTCCAAGAGGTTGAGAGGAAGAAAGGAGGAGATACCCAAAAGTGATGGGCAGTGAATGGGGTGGCACCCATGGCACAACCAGCTCCTTAGCCTGCCTGACATCCACCCGAAGAAAGAAAGAAAGACATTCCAGTCTCTCCCTGTTGCCCTGTGGGTCCTGCTCTCGAAGGTGGCAGGAGGGTGGTGCCAGCTGTCTAATTTACTGAGGTTCTCAGCTTAGGCCACTCCTGATCATCAGGAAAAAAATAACACACACACGCACACACACACACACATTTGGGGAATTTGGGTGAATAATACTCGTTTTACTATTCTTATAACTTTTCTCTAAATGTAAAATTATGTCAAAGTAATTTTCAAGTTAAAAAAGCCAACACCCTATCCCCACTCATACCTGGCTTGTTTTCTCATCTGCTAACAGGCCTGGGTCCCTGCCTCCCAGTCCCAGGCCTTCTGCACACACCTGAGGCCCCCCCAGTGAGGGTGACCACGCATGCCTGTTTGCTAGGTACCAGGGACCTCTCAACACAGCAACTGCCTTCAGGGGGACCCAGCTGTCTGAAGCTCCCAGGTGTTTAAAGCAGCAGTCAGAACCCTGGCTCTTGTGACACTTCCTCTTGTCTTCCTGCCATCAGCACCTCCTAGGAATGAGTCACTAAAATTGTCTCCAAGCCTTGCTTCCCCTCCCACCTCTTGTTCCACTTCCAGGAGTTGAGGAAATTGAGAGGAGAGCTGAGTCAGGAGCCCTCTGAGCTGGCCTACCCATTTTGTGCTGGGTTTCTGCACAGATCAGAGCCATGCTTTTGTGGAAATAAAGGAAGACGACTCAAATGAGAACCAGCAAAAGCTATTTATTCAGAATTTGCTATAGCAAGGGAGTCATCCACCAACACTTGGTTTGGGCAGAGATTCAAAGGCAGGCAGAAACATGGGAAAGATTTATAATTAAAAAAAGGGAAGGCTCAGTTGTGCCCTGATAGGAGGAAGGCTAATTGAATGGGGGACATTCTAGGTGGTTGGTGCCAGAGTGTATTTGACTTTCTCTATGTTGTCCTAAGTTGGAAGCAGGAGCAAAAATTAAGGAAGCTGTCAATTATTAATCAAATCCTGTCCCTATGGGGCTGAATATTACAGTCGGGGCTTATTGTTTTGACTTTCCGGAGAGGTACTCAGACTTCCTACAATGCTGATATATAGACAAGAGGCTGGTCAGAGTTCTTTTTTCATAGCTTTTCTATCCATTGTCCATTGGTGTATTCAGTCTCTCAATTTCTAAGACCAAAGACCTTCTGCTCATACCCAGTGACCTCAAGTTCCAAACTCAACCCATATTGAAAGGTTCTTAAGGACCTAGAATGACCAGTCCTCTGGTAGCTGCCCACAGATGTGTTCTGGTGTGTTTTTGAGCCCTCAGTTACCAAGCCAAAGTCACTAGTGTATGTGCACCAGGAGCCCTAGGGCATTTCCTCAACATCATTTCTCAGCCTCCTAGAGCTACCATTGCTACAGCATCTCAGCTTAGCCAAGGTTCCAGCCCTTCTACCCATGCCTCCCAATGGTATATCCTCTTAAAATATGCCTTCAGTTACTGGTAGCTCACTGTTTTCATGATTTTTCAGCACAGCCAGCCCTGCTCTTTGCCCAACATGTCAGCTCCTGTCTCAGGAGTTAGGCCCAGGTTTGGATAGGAAGGTATGGCCACATCCTTACTCCTGACATTAGCCTACACATTCCTCTTTCTCCAGTGAGCAAAGAGTGAAGATAAGGAATATAGAAGATGGAGTCACTTTAACCGAGCTCTTAAAATTATTGAACTTTCCGGACCTGCATAAATGCCTATATATACATCAATTTGTATGTGTCAACACCTGGACATACACCGGACTTCCAGATAACCTTCCGATTAGCCCTTGAACGACTCAGACCACCTGATATCCATTATCCAGGCCATTGAAGGTGACCAGACTCCTGGAGCCCATCTCCATCAACCAGACAGCATGACATCTGACTGGTAACCATCCTGGACCAATCCTAGGACTAAGAATGCAAGACTGATAATTCTCAAGAATGCACTTGTTACTATAAGAACTCTCAAATTTTCTTTCTTCTCTGGAATACTTTTGGGTTTTGACCTAGTTGTATACCCAGTTTGCAAACTCTAAGACCCTTGAATAAATGTTTATCATTTATTTCTAGCAAAGATTCCAGACTTTTTGAGTACTTTCAACACCAGGAAGGTTTTCTGGTATGCAGAGTTTGACTCTGTTTTATTTATTTATTTTTTAAAGATTTTATTTATTTATTATTAGAGAGAGGGGAAGGAAGACAGAGAGGGAGAGAAACAGCAATGTATGGTTGCTCCTCACATGGCCCGCACTGGGGACCTGGCCTGCAACCCAGGCATGTGCCCTGACTGGGAATCGAACCGGGACCCTCTGGTTCCCAGCCCACACTCAATCCACTGGGCTACACCAGCCAGGGCTGACTCTGTTTTATTTTGGGAAGTCTTTGTGTTCTGATTGTCGTGGCCACTGCTTTTAGTCATTCAGAGTCTGAAATAGAATCCTCAAAATCACTTTCCATGCCTTCCCTTTCTTAGCAGTAATTTGCACACCAATTTTCCCAAACCTGTCAGGTATCCAAATCAACTGAAGTGATAGTGAGTCTGTGGCACAAATACCTGCTGCACAAATGTTCTTAGCAACCCAGACCAACCTCCAAGGTCAAGCAGCCATGACATCTCTTCTATCAATCTTACATGCCACAAACTTCACACTTCTTAATTTTTACACAGCAAATTAAATCTGACCCTGCCCACCCACCCCTTTACTACACACAGGCATACCTTACTCAGAGCTAAAGAGAAATTCAAACTCAGTCAAGTCCAGCATCAAACAAGAATCCACAGGAAGGACCTCATCACCATTTTCTTCACTTTCTGCCCTGGAGGCACATGAAAAATCCTTTTCAGAGATGAGCCCCAAAGACCCTGATTACTCTTAAGGCCATCCTCCTGTGTACCTGGTCTCCAGGGACACTTGCTGCCATCCATCCCTACAACAGACACACACACACACACACACACACACACACACACACACAGAAAGCATGAAAAGATACTTTTGAGAAAGAAGTAAAATCATGACTCATACAAATATAGAAATAAATATGTATTAAAAAGCTAGGAAGGATGCAAGCAGATGTTACAACCAGATCAAAGGACAAGTTAAAACAGCACAGATTTACGTGCAGAAAACAATATTGGGATGAACTGCAAATACAGACAAAACTGGTCTTTCCAAGGGGATCAGGAGAACCCAATTAAATCTCTTCCATGCAGGACAGAATTCATGAGTTTATCAGTTTCTTACAATTCACAAAGAATTGCAGAATAGCTCCAAAGTAATGAACATGGCTAGATGCCGACAACTCAACCCTGAAGGGGATCCCCTGAAAAACACAAGTCACACTGAGCTCCAGCCTTGCTCTCCCATCCTTCCCTCGTGTGGGTCAATCCAGGCTAATTCCCTGCAATGATCCCAGACCCCATGGAGGGGGAACTGAATATACAATAATAGCATTCTGACCCACAGTCTGCAGTAACCAGCCTAGGAAGTCTGACCACCAACACCTGTAGCAATCAACCCCAAACAGCCAGGACTTGATCAGTAACTGTCAGCTGTCCTAATATTTTCTGCCCTCTCTTGTGTGCTTCTAACTTAGGACCAGCCAGAGAAAGCCAAATACACCCCTAACCAAACACACAGAACATTCTGCTTCTCGTAAGCCTACTTCCAGTTTCCTCAGGCCAACCACCTGCAATCAGAGCATAGCTGAAATTTTTCTGTTTTCCACCATAAAGCTTTCCCACTCTTCTGGTCTGCCATTGAGTCTCTGGCAAAATGAAAGTGATGGCACCTGATTCCCTTTCATAGCCAGCTCTGAATAAATAGCCTTTGCTTTTCTCATTTGGATAGTTTCATTTATTTTCCCAGGGCATGCTCTGTACAATAGGATACAAACTATTTGTTACACCTTACAATAAGTGAGGCCAGAATTCAAAATCCAAAGTCTCAGACTACTTAGCTCTACTGGAGAGAAAAGAAACCTTACCTGTGGGACTTCCTAAGATGGTGGCATAGGTGAATGCGCCATGCCGCCTCACACAACCAAACAAGGAAAAAAATCAGAAATTTACACAACCAAAAACAGCCAGATCTGACAGAAAATCGAATTGAGAGGAAGTCCGACAACCAAGGAATTAAAGAAGATACATTCATCTAGTCTGGTGAGCCGGGAGGAGCAGGGCAGAGGGAGAGCGCTGGACCACCCCACAGCGAGCTGGTGAGCAGACGGCAGGTCCTCGGTTGGAGGGGCGGTTCCCGCGGGACTGCAGCACACCTAGAGATGGGGGTGCCTGACGGAACCGCGGCCAGCGCCCGGCTCATCCAGACCCAGTGGGGCTGAGACTGGTGGACCGGGCAGGTCCGCATTCGTGGGCAGACGGACCGGGAGAGAAAGCAGGGCACAACCCATCAGTGCATATTGAGAGCACCTGTAGGGGTGGAGTCGGTGGTGGGAGGAACTCCCGGCCTCACAGGAGAGTTCGTTGGGGAGACCCGCGGGGGATTGGAGCTGTGCAGCCCATCCACCGACCCCGGAGCCGGGGCAGAGGGGCTCAAATTGCTTGCGGGAGGTGCCATTGTGCGCTCAGGTCCCGCCCCCACGGGATACGCCACAGCACAACTACCGTGAGTTTCCCTGCTCAGGGGAACCCCAAGGCTCCGCCTCCCTTACAGTAACAGGCTCACTGAGGGAAAAAAAAATGGCCCAAAGAAAGGAACAGATCAAAGCTCCAGAGTTAACCGACCAAGAGATAGCCAACCTATCAGATGCACAGTTTAAAACCGTAGTAATCAGGATGCTCACAGAATTTGATGAAAAATTATTGAAATTGCTTGAACAAATGAGGAGAGATCTGCAGGGAACCAATAGAGATAAGAAGGAAACGGGGACTCAGGTCAACAGAGTGGACCAGCAGAAAGAAAAAAAACATCCAGCCAGAAAAGAATGAAGAAATAAGAATTCAAAAAAGGGAGGATGGGCTCAGAAACCTCCAGGACATCTGTAAACGGCCCAACATACGGATCATAGGGCTGCCAGAAGGAGAAGAAGAAATCCAAGGAATTGAAAACTTATTTGAACACATAATGATGAAGAATTTTCCAAAGCTGGTGAAGGAAATAGACTTTCGGGAAGTCCAGGAAGCTCAGAGAGTCCCAAAGAAGTTGGACCCAAAGAGGAACACACCAAGACACATCATAATTACATTACCCAAGATCAAAAATAAGGAAAGGATCCTAGAAGCAGCCAGAGAAAAGGAGACAGTTACCTACAAAGGAATGCCCATAAGACTGTCAGCTGATT
>PVJI01008522.1:0-70426 GCA_004026765.1 Micronycteris hirsuta
GAGTGGCTCATTGTTCGGCCAGCCCGATGCTGGGAAGGGTGGGCCTGTGGCTGGGCCAGCCCGAGGACCAGCTAGAAGATGCCCTTGGCGATCTTGAGTCCCTTCTGCTTCATGCGGGGGAGGGTAGAGCTGGCCCCGTGCCTGACCTTTGCCCCCTTGGTGAAAGTCCGTTTCTTTAAGACGAAATCGTAGTTGGCAGCGGAGTTCATGGCGTAGAACACGTTGGCGTTGTCAGGGATCTTCAGCTCTGGTCGGGGTGCGGGGGAGGAACGGTCAGTGTGAGACCCCACAGGAGGTCGCCCCACCACGTGACAGCCCCAGGGCGGGCCTCGGCCAGAGACCGAGACCCCTGCCCCAACTCCAGGACCACACAGGACCCATCTCGATGACACTGGCCTGAGGTTCTTAGATCCCTGACCACTTCCCCCAGGTCCTGCCCTGCTCAGGACAAGAGCTCTGGTCCAGGGACAGGCAGGCCCTCCACATCACCTGGGCGCCAGGCACCGCAGGTCCTCACGCTCGGCTCCCGTGCCCCACCTGTCCCCTCTGGCCTGGAGCCTGCCATGCCCCCTGCTGGGCAGGAATCTGCCCGTTCCGTCCTGTGGCTTACTCTAGACCACAGGTGGCAAATACAAGGCCTGCAGGCCGAATCTGGCCCTCCGCCTGGTTTTATACAGCCCGGCACCTTGTTTCTTAGTGAAGGGGTAGTTACATGTACACGGCCCTAAAGTTACCTTTGGCCCTTGGAAGGCCACCGCGGGGCTGACGCGGCCCCCGGTGAGAATGAGTCTGACGCCCCTGCTCTAGGCCCTTAGCCTGTGCAGGCCGCTGGCTTCCTTCTCCGTAACGAGGGTCGCACCTGCCCTGCCCCTCACCAAGGTGGTGCCAGAAGGTGAGAAAGGACTGAGGAACCAACCTCGAGGGATGGTGAGGGCCCTACCAACTGTGTGGGCCGTGGTGGGGGGCGGGGGACGAGCTGGGGGCACAGGAGAAGGCGGAGCAGGCCCCCAGCTGACCTTTCTGTGGCGCACGCACAGCCCTGACCACATGCAGGGCGGGGCAGAGTGGGCTACGGCCCTTTGTGTGGGAAATGCCACAATAAGTAACGAGCAATACCAGCGCACCCTCTGTGTTTCGTGTGCTCACCGCCGTAAACCTACTTGCGCCCAGCCTGCTCCTGCAAATGCACCGGCTCCTCCGTTTGTCGTGGGAGGGGAACGCAGCCGGCCGGCCGGCTCCGAGTCTGTGCTATAACAGTGCTCTCTCCCTTCCCCGGGGCTTAGAGGGCTGTGCTGCCCCCCAGTCCTCCTGACACGGGCTGAATGCCCGTGTCCCCCCAGGATTCCCACTGATGCCCTAACTTCCAAGGGATCAGGAGTTAGGGCTTTGGGGAGGCAGTGAGTTCGTGAGGGTGGGGCCCCTGTGAATGGGATTAGCGCCCTTATAAGAGACCTCGGAGAGCACCCCTCCCCATGTGAGGACACCCCCAGAAGTCAGCAGGCTGCAGCCCCAAAGATAGATGGCCCTCCCCCGACTTCACCCGACCGTGCTGGGCCCTGAGCCCAGACTCCCAGCCTCCAGGACTGTGAGGGACACATTTCTGCTGTTCACAAGCCCCCAGTCTGTGGTTCGTCACAGCGGCCAGGACGCACTGAGGGTGACCGCCGCATGTGGGTTTTAACCCACTGGATATTCAGTCTCCGGCAGTCGCAAGTCTCCTGACGCACACATTTCCTGTCCTAGCCAGAAAGTACCCCCTTGACTGGCCCGTGGGCTTGGCCACAGGCTGCTCTGCCCTGGGAGAAAAGCTTTTTCTCTTCACTGCAGCTCTGACCTGGGGTCACGACCCAGGAAGGGTGTGTGACAGGCCCAGCTGCTCAGGGGACACCCCCGGAGCAGGCTGGTGTGAGCAGAGCCTGCCCCTCCCCGGCAGGCCTGTGTTCCGGGGCTGTGGCGGGGCAGGGCGCGGTTCCCCCCACCGGCCCACCTGTGGCCCTGGCTTACCCCGCTCGTCCGAGATGACCTGCACCAGCTCGTAGTGCTCGGGCTCGTCCTCGTCCAGGTGGTGCTTGTCCATGGCCTTGCGGATGACAGCTGGGGCCTTATCTTGGCTGGTCACCTGGATCGGGGTGCAGACAGGCCATCAGGGCAAGGGTCCCGGAGGGTCTCCCTGGGAGTGCGGCGGCCAGGGACTCGCAGAGCCGCCTCAGCACTGTGTTCAGGGTCACAGCCTCTGGCTGGGTGCTGAGTCTTGCCACCCTCTCCTGTCCCCCAGTGGGAGGCTTGCAATGCTGAGGGGTCTTTCCCAATTGTTCCTACTTCCCCTTCCCCCACCAGCCTGCTACCTCCTCCCACACCACGTGGGGAGAACACCTGCTAACCTTGCAGGGGCAGTACCAGGGAGTCTGGGGAGCAGGCAGCCCCGGAGGTGACAGCCACAGATGCCCGGGGGCTGCCTACGCGCCAGGCCCACCCCAGACTGGAGGCTGCCAGCATGGTGGGCTCAGGCCGACCCCCGCTGCTGCCTCCACCCCAAGGGCCAGAGTGCAGGTGGGCCTTAGACACAGGGTCACATAGGTGACTGTGTCACCAGGCACCTGATCCAGCTGTGGGGTGTGACGGGGTGGGGGCAGCAAGGGGCTCCTCTGAAGCCTACTTCTGGAGGATGGGGAGAGCACCCCCCACCCCCACAGATCAATCCCACTGGCTCAGTCTCGACCTTCAGTGACGTGCAGTGTCTGACACCCTGGCCGCCCCCACGGCCACCAGCCCGGACCGCCTCCTCCCCACCTGCCCGCATCTCCCAGCACCACCAGCCCACCCCCTCAGGAGACAAAAGTCACAGGTCACCATTGCCCTCCTCTGCCCCAGCCTCCAGTGGCTCCTGTCTCCTTCTGACACTTCCGTGACCCTGACTCTTACCCCCGCTCCTTCTCCCCGGGCCTGCCTGTTGCCCCTCCAACCCCCAGCACATCCCCCGCTTGGGACACTGCCTGGTGCCCCTCTGGGGGCGTCCCCAGCGAGGCCCTTCCTGGCTGTGATGGGACCTGTGCCTACTGCCCTCATCCGATTGCCATCGTGCCCTGGCTTCTCCTCCCCCGTCCCTCCTGACCGGACCCCCTGGCAGGCCGCCCCGGGAGGGGGGGGCAGGACGGCACAGGGCGTTCAGCCCCTACGTGCTGCCTGGCAGGGTCGGGGCCCCGAGAGGACGCCGCCCGCCCCGCTCACCAGGACGCTCTTGTACATGTTGCCGTTGTCCACGTCCAGGCTGACGCGGATGATGCAGCGGTCGCCCACCTGCTGGTTGTAGAGCGGCAGCGAGGCGCTGTAGCTGCTGACCCCTGAGACGGAGCGCTTGTGGGTGCGGGTGCCGGCCACGGGCGTGGTGGAGGCCGAGGAGGAGGAGGCGCTGCTGGAGGCGGAGCTGAGGCCGGAGGTCTCCGGCGAGGACTGCGAGGCCGACTCCCAGAACTGCGGGGAGGGCCCTGGTCAGCCACCGCCCCGAGCCAGGGCTCCCAAGAGCTCTGTGTAGGAGCTGGGGCCTCCCCGCCCCGTTTGTGGGTGTGCAGGGGGAACCAGAAGGGAGGGACTGGGAAGGGTGGTCACCTTCTTTTCCTGGCCGTCGGGGGACTCTGGGACAAAGCTCATGTTGATCTCCTCCACGTCGGAGCTGGAGGACCCTGCCGAGTGGACGCTGAGCGCGTCGGCGAGGTCCCCGCTGCTGAGGTAAGGGCCACACCTGAGTTGGTCACAGGACTTGGAATGAGAGCTGCCACTGGTACTCAGCTCCGTGCTGGGGGCCTGGCGGCTGGAAAAAGGGCTGGGTTACTTGGCAGAAGCCTCCCCTGGGGCGCATCCTCCCTGCACACCTCCCCCACGCTCTGCTCCAGGCACCAGGTCAGGTGCTCGGCCAGTCGCTGACACCCCCTTTGCTCCAGCCACCTAACTCCATTTAGCATCACCCCGTTCCAGAGGAAACTGAGGCCCAGAGAGGTCAGGGGACTCCCCTGGTCCCTGGGCTGGTCAGTGGAGGAGCTGAGACCTCAGTGCCAGCTGCTGACCCCCCTGCCACCCACAGGCACCTACTCGCTCCAGCGCTTGACGATGGCTGTGTTCTTCTTGGCCTTCAGGGTGTTGCTGGCCGACTCGGAGGGCGGCTCCAGCTCGCATGACAGGTTGTAGCTGCAGGACAGAGGGGCAGCTGTGGGCTGCCAGGAGCCACACGGGGCCTCCCTCCCAGCACCTGCCAGCGGCTAGGGTCTGGGCACCCAGCCGTCTCGCCAGGCAACAGGGTCCAGGGCTGACCGCGTGGCACGGCCTCTGGAGCTGGCTCCAGGGGCCGCCCGCCTGTGACGGGCCCGACTGCCGCCCTGGCCTCACCTCTCGGTCTCACTGAGCCACTGCGTGGCGCGGAACCAGGCCCCGAACTGCCCCTCGGGCTCGATGCTGTAGTTGTTGCAAGCCGACTGGAGCAGCTTGATCTGGGCGATCACTTCGAATTCCTGGGGCCACAGGGAAGGGCAGGGTGGCGATGGCCCGAGTGGGGTGGTGGGTGGGCCAGGGCCCGGGCTCTGGGTCCCCCCATCTTCTCGGCTCCCACCTAGGCCCGACCCAGCTCTCAGAGCTGGGTTCACACAGCCCCTCCCCAGGAAACCGACCTTGGTTCTCACTCCCACCCCCACCCTGCCCTAGGAGAGGTTCCCCGTATTCTGTGCCCAACTCTCCTTCTCATAGATCAAGAAGGGGGACAGAGTCAAGAATGTTCTACCCGGAGGGTGCTCTGATTTCCACCCCCAACGTGAGGGCTGTGGCTACTCACCTTCCTCCTCTTCTCGAAGTTGATCAGCCTCCCCTGGAAGGCAGAGAGCAAAAGCAAAACCCATCAGAAAGTGGCCCCTTGCCCCCGACGACCGGGCACCCTCTCCAGGCTGCACTACCAACAGCACACACCAGGGGGCAGAGCATGGCCACAAGCTTGGACCTTGAGTGCCTGCTGGGTGGACCTTTTCGCCAACCCTGAGAGGAAGGATGGGGAGACTGAGGCCTGGGGCAAGAAGGCCCTGCTTGGCCACCAGACACCTGACCCTGCAGGGTCTGGCCTCTTGTCCATGTCCCACCAGCCAGATGGCGAGCTGGTTACCCATCAGTAAGAAGGGCAGGTGCCCCAGCACACAGGGGCCAGGGGGCCCTCGTGAGACAAGGGGAGCCGTGTGGGGAGCTCAGGGCTCAGTGAGGGGCGCACTCCTTCCAGGGCTCAAGGCCCCAGCCCGGCCCCCCAAGCCCCCCAGCCCCCGGCTCACTCACATACAGGTAGTCCTTCATCGCGGTGTCCAGCATGACCAGGTCCGTGAGGAATGTGCCCAGGTAGGGGATTGTGCCCTGGATGACGCCCTGTGGTGTCGGGGAGGGGGGAGGGGATAAGTGGGGCCCGTGGCCACTCCCCCAGCAACCCCTCGGCCTTGGCCGGCCCCAGTTCTCCTACTGGGAGCAGCCTGTGGGTCTTCAGGCGGTACCTCCTCCTCCTCGTGTCCCTGGACCCCAAAGTCCCTCTGGTCACCTTCCAGGCCTGATATTTGGCCAATCCCCAGGGTCATATGGTTCTTGGCCCTCCCCACCCTAAATTGCCGAGCCCACCTCTTCCAGGCCCTTCCCTGGTGGTTCTAACTAGCCCCCCCCGAGACACTCGTGGGTCAGGGCTCAGAGAAGGCCAGCCCCTGCCTCTCCCGGGCCTCGGGCACGCTCACCGTCTCCTTCGGCCGCTTCTGGGCCCTCTTGGGGTTCATCTCCAGGGTGGCAAACTTGGAGGTCCCCTCCTACCAGGGTAGAGGACTGGGTCAGCGAGGACTTCTCCCTTCACTCTTTGTTCCACATGCACCCAGATCTGTCTGGTCATTTGCAGCCACCCCTGGACAGCCCCTCTGGGACCTGGCTCCCGGGCATGCCCTGCAGTGCCATCCCTGGGCTGGTTTGGGAAAGAAAGGATACCTACCCGACACCCTCCATCACCAGCCCGGAGTACGCTGGGTGCCCGTGGGAGGGTGCAGCACGGAAGCAGGAGACCTGACCCTGCCAGCTCACCCGCCCCTTCTGGGAAAGCCGACATGCCCCATCCCGCTCCCCAGGCCGCTGACCATGGAGCAAACAGATCCCTCTCTCCTCGAAGTCCAGACAAGACAGGCTTGGAAGTTTCCAAGTAAACTTACACTGAGAAGCTTGCCCTGCCTCTCACCTTGATGAGCAACTCTCGGCTCAGTGAGTAGTTGTTCTTATCCGAGAAAATCTCCGACAGCTTCTGGAAGACCCGCAAGCTGTCCCTGGGGGCACGGTGGGCGTGTCAATGCAGATGCATTTTATTGCAGACCCCAAAGACCCGAGCTGCCAGGGCAGGTGGTCCCACCGGGCCCTAGGGCTCTGCGGCCGGGGGCAGGTGGCCCTCATGTTGGTCCCCTGGGTCCCCTTGCCATTTCTACTGAGTGGCTCTGATGTGGCCGGTTTTGACTTCATGTGGCTCAGTTCAGTCCCTGGCAGGTAGGGAAACTGAGTCCTGAGGTGGAACGGCTGGCCTAAGGCCAATGGACACTTGGAGACCCCTGGCAGGTTGCCGGCCCACTGAGGGGACGGCGCCCCGCCCTGTAGGAGGGTCCGGAGCACGTGCAGCTCCTACAGAGAGGCCTGCCCACCTGGAAACTTCTTCCCACGTCTTCTTCAGCCGGTGGATGGAGTTGCTCTGCAGAGCGGAGAGGATGGCGTGGAGTGACGAGAAGTTCTTGAGAGCCCGGCACTCCTGGTGGGGGAGGGAGTGGCCGTGAGGCGGGGCTGGAGCTCCCGCCCACTCCAGCGTCGGCCCCTCGGCAGACCGGACAGATGCCCAGGGAGCCCCCGAGGAGACCTGGGCCCCGTGGCGCCAGCAGGAGCACCTGCGTCCCGCCCAGGAAAGAGGTGAGGAGGAAGCAGGGTGTGTGTGTGGGTTGAGGCCATCGAGCCCCTGAAACAGGGGCCCGAGAGTGGGTGAGGGCGGCAACGGGGTTTCCCGGGCCCCCCCGAGGCGTACCCTGGCCACCTCGATCCAGTGCTCCACCACCCTGGCCCTGTCCCGGGCCGTGGCGCTGCGGTCCCCGAGGCAGGTGGTGATGACGCAGTTGGCCACATTGTTGAACTGGGTGACGGTGGCACGGACGGTGGGCGCCAGGTGCTCCTTGCCCTTCTTGTCGCGCTGGGACCAGATGGAGCCCAGGCAGTGGTAGGGCACCACCTTCTTGAACAGCTCCTGGGGAACAGGGGAGCGTCACCTGGCTCCGCCGTGCCCCGCTCAGCACGCTCAGCCCCCCACCGTCCCAGGGGTGGGGAGGGCCCTGGGCAGAGGGAGCTCTGGAAGCTCAGGATGGGAACTGAGCCTCGCAGGGGTCTCAGCTTGGGTCCTGCCCCCTGCGGGCGCCTGGCGCACAAGGGGCCGGGAGAGAAGGCTGGCGGGAAAGAGGCTGGTGTTTTCACCCAGCCCGTCCTCACGGACCGGGTGGCACCCCGAGTCCCGTCACCCCGTCACTCCTGTCCGTGCCTGTCCAGAGACGCGTCCACGCTGTGGGTCTACAGTTAGGGGCCTGGCCTGGTGTCTGCCACACAGTCAGGTGCTCACCAGGTGCCTAATAAGTGCCAAGGCTGGCGAGGCCTCCTAGGCAGATGGGGGGTAACCACTAGAGCCGGCTGCCCCTCAGGGAGCTCCCCATCTGCCTACTATTCCACCTCATCCGTGCAGAGGGACGGGATGCAGCTGGGGCCCCGGCCCCGCAGTCCACAGGGAAATTGAGGCCTCGGGGTTAAGAAGCTTGCCCAGGTCATGCGGTTTGTAAGCCAGGGCCGGGACTTGGGCCAGGACATTGGCTCTGGACCAGGAACGGCAGGGCTGGGCAGCGATGCCACGGGAAGCTGCGCCCTCCCTGCCCGCCCGCTGAGCAGAGCTGCTCACCGCATCCATCAGGGTGAACTGTTCTGCCACCAGGTCCGGAGAGAACGCCAAGAGGTGAGGCTTCTCCTCGCTCAGCCCGTTCTCTGCAGCCACGGGCGAAGGCCAGGGAGGCTCCGGTGTTGGAGCTGGCCCTAGCTCTAGAGTTCGCGACAGAGCTGCCTCCAGCTCTGGAGTGGGTGTCGGAGCTGGCGTTGGCACTGGCTCTTGCTCTGCAGTTGGTTTGAAAGCTGGCTCAAGCTCTGGAACCAGGACTAGCTCTTGCCCGGAAACCAACACTGGACTGGGCACGAGAGCTGGCGCTGGAGCTGGCTCCAGCTCTGGAGCTGGCACTGGAGCTGGCGATAGAGCTGTAAGAGGAGAAAAGTTCATCAATATTTCTGCTTCTCCAAGACAAAAATCACACTACTACCTTCTAGAGAAGCCTCAGCCCAGGACGTCTCCCCACCTGCAGGCCACTGGGGGGGGTCTGAGGTCAGCCTCTGGAGACACCCCCTGTGAGCCCAGCGCCAGCCCCTCCCCAGGTACCCACCGCCCCCTGCTCCTCACCCTCCAGCTCTGCCTGCTCCAGCTGAGCCAGGAGGAGGTGTGCACGGCGCTCCAGGTCAGAGCCAGGCATGTTGAGCTGCACGTAAGCCGCCAGCTGCCTGAGGCAGGGGAAGTCGGGGGGCTGGCAGAAGTCCTCCGAGTACTGGTCCAGCCACGTGCCCAGGATGGAGGAGATGGCACTGGGGGACGCGGGGGCGCGGCGGCAGAGTCAGAGGCCTGACCTCTCCCTCCATGTGGCCCTCCCTGGGCCATGCCTGTCCCTGCCTACCCAAAGGCCAGTCCCCCTGCCCCCTGCACTGGGCTGTCCAGGCAAGGGCAGGCCTGGTGATCGGACAGCAGCTGGTCATCTCTGGGGGAGGGAGCCCTCCAACCATGGTGTGACCTTCTCCTGCCCCCGGAAAACCTGACACCTCCTCTCTGTCTCCGGCCCCCCCCCACCGTCCCCGGAATGTCCTGTTCACGGCACAGAGCGGACCACAGCACAGAGTGGCCCACAGTGGGTGCTTCAGGAAGGTGGGAGGGAGGAGGGGCAAGCAGAGTGTTCCGGGCCCTCGTCTTCCCTCTGACACTGTTCTGGGGAACTGGGGCAGGAGTCACAAGCTGTGTGGGGCCACAGTTCCCCCCAGTCCCGCAGCCTCGGCCCCCAAACGTGCCCCCGCGGGGACAGAAGGCCCCCCCCTCAGACCCGAGGCCCACTCACTTTCTCAGCTGGTCCTGGGGTCCGCCGTCCTCGTGGGCGTAAGGGAGGATGCAGCCGTATCTAGGGGAGGCCGTGAGGGCATCACACCCACCGTACCTGCTGCGACGGCGGGTGTTACTGGCTGACCCTCCCCCCGCCGCCCCCCATTGGGTTGGAGGCCCCGGAGGGCAGGGACTTTCATCTGCTTTTCTCCCGGAATTTTGTCACATGCCCAGGAAAGTGCCTGCACACAGAGCGCTTCATGTGTCTGTGGAAGGATGAATCCCAAGCAGCACCTCACAGACATCTGAGTGGGTCTGGGGCCCCCCGGCAGCCCCAGATGTCCCTGTCCTGGCCTTTCATGGAGGGGACCCCCCAGAGAGAACCTGGACCCTCCATTCAGACAGGAAGACCGTTCTACCCACGGGCACAGGGCAGGGAGGCTTGAGACGGAGCTGCTTGGAGGGGAAAGTCGGATACAGGGACCGCACAGCCCCGGACAGCCCCCCTGCCCCGATCCCGACAACCCTGGGGGCCCCGTCCTCTCAGCACCCAGTTTTTATCTGAGCAGGCCGAGGTTCAGAGAGGGGGAGCGACGCTCCCAAGACATCCCGCAGGCGGTGGGCGGGGCGCTCACCTTTTGAAGAGCAGGTCCAGGACCTGCTGGGTGGTGGTGAAGGCCCGGTAGGTGCACAGGAAGATGGTGACGTAGGAGAGGTCGCTGCCCTCGAAGGCTGGCACCAGGTGCTCCACCAGCTTCTCTAGCGTGCCCGCCTTCACCGTCCGCACCTTGCAGGTCTCGTACAGGTTCAGGGCCGACTCATTTTCACACTGGGGTGGGACAAAGGAGGGGCATGGGGTCAGCGGCGGCAGCGGGGACCACCAAAGGGGGGGGCTGGAGCTCAGACAGACTCCTGAGTGGTCAGTGACTTCTGGCAAGAAGGGGGACATGAGTGTCCCCA
Organism: Micronycteris hirsuta; assembly: GCA_004026765.1. Taxonomy (NCBI): domain Eukaryota; kingdom Metazoa; phylum Chordata; class Mammalia; order Chiroptera; family Phyllostomidae; genus Micronycteris; species Micronycteris hirsuta. The sequence continues at coordinate 10,151 of PVJI01008522.1, forward strand.
GCAGAAAAAGGTTCTCATATTAAAAGGTTGAATTTGAGGTGGGGGGGGGTGACAAATACTAACTCCTGCGGGTCGTCGGCTAGCTGGGGAAGGCAGCGCCTGCCTGCGTTTGGAGCCCTGGCAGAACGGCCCCACGCATGCCTGAGAGGGGAGCTGAGAAAAAAGCTCATCGGGCTGGGAGGGGCGGCACATGAGCACACACGGGACCTTCGGGGCAGCTCTGTGGAAGCGGGCACAGAGAGAAAGCAGGTGGCAGGGCCCTGGCGGGTGGAGCTGCCGTGGTCGCTGGCCCCCATCCGGGTTGCCAGACCTCAGCTCTGACCTGGAGGGGCCCCAGGGCCAGGCTCCGTGGGAGAGCGAGTTACAGGGAAGTGTAGGTAGTAACCTGAGCCCCGCCCTTCCCACCAACCGTGGTGATGTCGGTGATGTTGGCTGGGAGGAGGGGGAAGCCGGGCTGACAGCCCCAGGGCGCGGCAGGGGGCGGGAGTCAAACAAGAAAAACTGGGGCCCAACGCAAAAAGACTCCCAGACCAACAAGAAGTCAAAACAGTGTAAAAGTGCCTTTTCTGACGTTCACGCCACTGGGACAGTGACTGCACTGGGGCCAGCCCGGGGCTGGACAGGGGGGGCCGGGTGGGCAAGCCCAGATTCCTTTGGGAGCAGAACCGTGGGGCCCAGGGCGGCACAGGGAACCCAGGCTATCTCGGGGCCCCGCACTCACCCCAAGCCAGCGCTGGCCCTTGGTGGTGCCGTGGTGCAGCTGCACCTTGCGCAGGGAGATGGAGTAGACGACCCCGTTGACCAGCTCCTCGCCGATCTCCTGCGTGGAGCTCTGTGAAGACAGCGCCCGTCCGCCGGGCAGGGAAGTCAGGGCCCGCCGGCCGATGCTGCGGGGGTGCCCCGTGCCACCTCTGACCCCCAGATGAGGTCCAGAGCAGTGGCCACACAGACCCCTAGTCCGGAACGAAACTGGATGGCAGCACAGAGACAGGACTCACCCCAAGGCAGGTGGGTACTGCCCGGAGACCTCCCCTCCCGCCCTGCTGGCCGGGAGCTGGGTGTGAACGCGACACGGCCACCAGGTTCCCGACGCCCCAACAGCCCGCTCCTGCCCCGGGTGCCCCCCAACACAAGTATGGTTACTTGGCCGTTCCGCAGATGAGGAGCAACCTGTCCAAAATCACCTGCCGCAACAGGGAAATGGCAGACCTGGGACCCCATGCCCCGACACGGCCCACCACACCCAGGGACGTGGCCCTCCTCTGCCCAGCCTGCCTGACCCCCCAGCTGACCCCACAGGGGTGGCAGCCCCTCCTGGCCCAGCCCTGGAGTCAGCGTCACAGCTCTGGGGCAGGTGTGGGGATCCTCGAGGCCACATCCGAGGCCGCTTCCTTCCCCTTCCGTTCATTCACAGCCTGTGCCTTCTTGGGCAAGAGAGGAGTTCCCTGCCTGTCATCACGTGAGTGGGGACAGGATGAGAAAGGGGGCAGTGCTGACGTGCGGGCTGCTGGCTGGGGAACCCCAGGGCCACGAGGCTTTGGCTGGGCTGGGAAGGAGCCATCTGACCGATACTGGACCCCGGCAGGGGGAAAGGCCCTTGTTTTAGGAGGCAGTGGCCCCTCCCACTGGGCGGGCTGGCCTGGGGGCTGTCATCAAGGCTCCCACAAGGCCACTTGGCCACAGCTGAGCTGGGCTTCCCAGCCCTCTCCCAGCTGGGCCCTGTCCAGGGAAGGGGGGCCCACAGTGGTGGGGGGGCCTGGGAGTGAGTGAACGCGCCGACCTCCGAGAGCTCTAGGAGCCCGCACCTAGGACCACGCCGGGTCACGGCCCCAACCGGGGTGGGTGTGGAGCTCAGAAGTTACCCCCCCCACCCCCCACCCCCGCCTGGCCCTCTGAGAAATGCTGACTCAGCCTGGGCCCTGCTGACAGCCCCGCCCCGAAGCCCGTGGCCTAAGTGGGGGCCCTGGGCAAGAACCAGCTGCAGCATCCTGGACTGCAACCCCAGATGTCAGCGCCCCTGGGGTCAGGGACCGGGAGGCCCGGGCCTCTGGGCTCCTGCTGGCCGGAGGCGCAGGAGCCGTCCTCCGGAAGTCCGCTTCCTCTGACCCAAGGCCGCCCTCCTGCTCCGGGCAGTGTCCCAACGGGAAAGCCACTGTGGCCACACAGGGCTCCCGACCCTGCACCGCCGCCACCTCCAGGGACAGCGCCTCCAGGGAGAGCGCCAGCCGCTTCTTGGAAGTCAGCAGGGATCCCACAGCAGAGCCACCCCCCAACCCGAGCAGCACCTCCCACACCCCCACACCCCACACAGCCCACGCCCGGGGGGTCAGGCCTTCCACCAGGGAGGGGAAATTCCTCCTCCTGAAGCAGAAAAACAGAAACAGATGCACACTGTCCCCCTGCCCCCTCCTCACACACCCCTCCCTGCTCAGAGGAGCCCCTCGGAGGGGGTGGCGACAGACAAGGGGCTTCAGAGGCCCTGGCCACCCCCACAGCTCCTCAAAGGTCCTGAAGCCTGCCTCCCACAAAGCCCTGGCCCCCTCCTGGGGATTTCAGTCACATCTGGCCCAGCTGGGAGCCAACAGCGTCCCGAGCGCCCGAGTTCTTGGCAGCAATGTGGAAATCCAGTGCAGGACGTGCTGCCAGAGGGCACTGGACTTGAACCCCTTGGGAGCCCACACGGCACCTGGCTCCCAGGGGCCTCCATCCAGGCCTGCTGGACAGAGCGCTCCCTGGCCAGGCAAACCCTCGGGAGGGGTCGGGGCCTCAGGTCCAAATAGCGGCTCTGCAGTGAGCCATGGGCCTCGCTGGCTGCGAGCAGCTGGCTGGCCCTGCCTGGGTGTCATGTGATCCCTGAGCCCTTCCCCCACCCTGGAGGGGCCCCCTCCGCCAGCCGGTTGGGGGGCAGGGCGGGAGGCTGCGGCACAAAGCTGGGCTGGGGGAGCCGCTGCCCTGTCACACAGATGGGAGCTGCTCCAGCCGGAGCGGAGCCAAGCCAAGCCCGTCCTCCCCGTCCCCTCCCACAGCAGCCGCAGGACAGGCGCGCACCCCGAGAGTCTCGCAGCACCCGCGCCCCTGAACCGTCCGCCGAGAGCCGACAGAGGGGCGGCTCTGCAGCGAGTTCCCCGGTCCCGGCAGAGGGTGGCGGTGCGGGGCATCTGCTCCCTGCTCACCCCCTTGCCAGAGACAGAGAAGGGAAGCAGCGCGTGGCCCAGGCATTGGCCCAAGGACCCTCTGGGCAGGACGGGCAGGGCGCTGGGACCCGCAGATGACCCTGGGCCACCTTGTCTGCAGAGCAGGCTGCCATGGAGCAGGAGCAGGAGCAGCAGCCCGGGGTGACGTCGCCAGGCCCCCAACGACGCTGGAGCCCTGGGGGGTAGGAGGGGACGGGCCTCGCACACGGGTGTCCTGAGGGCAGCCCTGAGCTGTTCGGGGAAAAGACCGCCACAGGGGTGATCTGCCCTCAGGACACACAGCCTCCTGTACCACCCAAAGCAGACACCCTCCGATGTCCCCAGGGTCAGCAGCTGCGCCTCACCACTGCCTGGCCTTCCTCCAACCGGGTCAAGTGGAGTGAGGGTGGTGGGGTGCCTCCAGGCCCTGGTGAGCAGAAGCCAGCAGAACGGGCCCCTGGGGTGTCCCACAGCCTCCTGTCCCTCAGGGTACAGCTGGAGCCCCGGGACAAGGAGGAGAAATGGCCTGGGTAGCATCTTCACGTGTCACTGATCAGCCTTCTCGGGGTGGCACACCAGCAGGATGCTGTGTCCCCATCTGATTGCTGGCCGAGCCCCAATGCCCTCCAGGTAGAATGAGAGGTTCGCGGGGGGGGGTGGTGGTCACAGAAGGTACTGGGCCCTCCCCCAGCCCTGCCATTGTCCCCAGAAGACAGCTCACACGGAGACGGCTGTGCCTCCTCCCATGCGGTCCACCTGCCGCGCCTGCACTGACGCACCTTTCCCGTAGAGTGACCAGGCGGACCACAGACGCCCTGGCTACAGACCGGCTCCTCCCAAGGAGACGGGGACAAGGGCTGTGGCCGAAGGAGGGGCTCTGGCCCACGGCGCAGGTCCCTCCCTGGCAGCGTGGAGGAGGGGGGGCGGAGGGGGCTCCAACCACAGCACCTCCACGTGCATTAGACCACCCTTCTGAGCCGCTGCTGGGTCCGCCGAGCCACACGGGCCACCCACCAGTGTCCCCAGCCCCCTGACTCCCGTCGCTCACGAAGGACCCTGGCCCCCAGCTCTGCCAGGCCCCGCAGCCCTCGGCCTTGGTGCCCTCGTCCGTGACCGGGGGACAAGAGCATCTATCGGGGTGACGGTGGCGGTCAGGAGAGAGGACACACACAGCCCAGACCAGCGCCTGGCACACGGAAGCACCCAGGAGATGGGACGTGAGGACACCACGCAGCCGCCTGAGCTGATGGTGAAAAACATCCTGGGGAACCTGGGGGAGACTTGCCAGTGGCTCCAGGAACCTGGAAGGGGTCACGTCACCCTAAAACTCTGCAGGGTGGAGCCAGCCCTGCAGCTTTCCGACTCTTTTACCTTTTGCTCAAATGCAGGATCTCAAACGGGAGCCAGGTCAGAGGGCTGCTTGGCTCTCGGGCATCCCTGATGCCCGGGACCGTCCGAACCCAAAGCCATGCACCCATCACACAGAGCGGGAGACTGAGGCCCGGGGGGTGATCCCGCGGACAGTGTCCAGCCTGAGGGGAGAACCAGGACTTCTCAAGTTCAAGTCCTGGTTCATCTCCAGACCACAAGCCCAGGGCAGGGCGAGTGAAAACGCCGAGTGCGCGTCACCGGTCACGCTACTGGTAGCAGCGGGGTGACCTGCACCGAGCCCGAAGGCGCTGACAGGGCCCTGGCCGGGCCTGGAGGTAGGCCCCGGGGGAGGGCGGGCCACACCCCTGGTCCCCACAGAGGCAGCCCTGGCTGGGGGCCGTTCAAGATGTCTGGTTTTCAGGACAGCCAGGAAGCCCAGGGACCCCAGAAACCAGAGTTTGGAGGCTGTGCTGAGGCCCCAAGGGGGCTGACCCACCTCCCCCAGAACCTTCTCCACCAACCCAAGCCCAGCAATTTAAATGTGCCTTGGGTGCGGAGGGGCAACCGGCCCCCAGGGGCCAGGCCTGTGAGGGCATGTGGCTGGTGGACAGCTGAGGAGGAGGCTGGCCTGGCCCCTGGGGGTGTGGGCTGAGGCTGGCTGAAGGTCCGGTGCCCAGCACATGCGGGCGCTTCCTGGGCGCCAGGTCCTCGGTACACTCATCATGTCTGGTCCTCCCAATACCTCACCTGATGGACAGGGAAGGAGCTGGGCGGGGACTCGGCCCCGGTTGGGAGCCAGGAAGTAGCAGCTGGGGCAGGGACTTGAACCCTGGCTTGTGACTCTCAGGTCCTATGGGGCCACACCCAGGCCTCACTTCGCAGGCGGCTACCACAGTCACAGCCTCAGAACAGAGTCCAGTGATGGGAAGGACTCCCTCGGGTCACACGGCCAGCTCCCTCATCCCTGTACCTCTCCACTGAGAGGGGACGTCCAGGGCCACCATGGGCCCCGAGGTCAGCTACAAGGACCAGACCCGGGGAGCGCCATGCTGTCCTGGAGCCCAGGGTGTGGGCTTTCCCTGGAACCTGGCCAGGAAACACAACCGGGGCAGCCACCGGTGTCCGGCTCCGATGCTGTGCCAGGCACGATGGGGACTGTACCAGGCCGCCCGTCTTGCCTGGCCCTCACCAGAGCCCTAAGGAGAGGAACCGGCAGACAGCCCATTCTACAGATGAGGAAACGAGGCTCAGGGGGCAGGTCCAGGGAGCGGGGCCCAGGCGGCATTCCAGCGCCGCTCTCTTCGCCCCAGAGCCCAAGCGCCTGACCAGCACGCTTGCCCCCGCCCCCCGGTTCAAAAGCACAACATTAGGGTGTGACGGCAGAGCAGGCCCAGCAAGCAGCCAGCACTTCCCTGGAGAGGAGAGGAAAACGCCGAAGCCACACCCGCACCCAGAGCCCCCAAAGGCAGCCCTCCCGCACGCGGGGTGCTCCCACCCTGCTCGCCCAGACCCTTCCAGCTCTGTCCGCTCACTGCCCGGACCCTCCAATCGGACCCGGGAGTCGCTTCAGTGCGGCTGTGTGCCCGGGAACAGGGCGATGGCGCTTCCAGGCTTTCGAGGCCCGAGCCCGCAACGGCATGGCCACAGCCAGGGACCACGCTGTGGGAGCCAGGCCTCAACTGCCTGCTGCAGCCTCCCGAGACCGCCCCCACTGGCTCGCTCGGAGGCCACCGAGGGCTAGTGCTGAATTGTCTCCGGTGACGACAGGGCCGGGGTTTGCCCAAGTTCCAGGTGGAGGACGGGGCCCCAGCCCTGCCCACGAGCAACACAGTGTCTCCCGGGGCTGACCTCCCACCTCTGCCCCTGCTACCTGACGGGCTGGGCAACCTAATTCACCTCCAGGGCCTCGGTTGCTCCATCTGTTAAATGGACTGATTAGACCTGAACGCAAAAGCAAAGGACGCCTGCAGGTACTCGGCGCAGCGCCTCCCGCGACGTGCTGGCTCACAGGGCCGTTCTGGGTCTGGTGGCGGGCCTGCTTCTTCCCGGGAGCTCTCCCCCGTGAGCTCTGGGCCCAAGGCACGTTGCCTTCCCCTGGCCTATGAGCATCCCTACCCCTCACTCAACGAGGGGGCTTCTGGGCTGCCCGGACCTTGTTCTGTGGCCCCCACAGCTCCAACGCACCCCCCCCGGGAACCTAAAGTCGCCTCCACAGCGATCCTTCTCTGATCCCTCTGGTCTCTTGCACACCGTAGGCGCTCAACAGAGAACCCAGCCAGGTTCCTGCCTTGGTTCTGCATCCTTCTCGGCTGTGCGTACGTTCAGATCAGGGACTTCACCACTCGGGGCTCCACGCCCCTGTGAGGCAGGGCTGGCACCTGCTCTGGAAGGCAATGGTGGTGTCCATCTGCACCCGCCGGCCCAGCCGAGGCGGTGGCCTGCCCAGAGGCGGGCGCCAGGGCCAGGCGACCCCCAGAGAGCACAGAACCACACAGGCCGAGCTGGGTCAGTGGTAGCTTGGCTTAGAATCAAGATGACGAGTGAGCGGACGCCCAGATGTGTGAGGACATCTGGCAGCCCGGAGAGGGAAGGACTGGGTGGAGGCTCGGTGGGGAAATGGGGGACGGGGGAGGGAAGGCAGAAACTGCCTGGTGGTTTCCAGAGAGGACAGGGACCACAAGTAGAGCTCTGGCACACTGCAGTGACCAGGAAACCAGCCCCAGGATAAGGGGTGGGGGGAGCTGTTGGCAGGAGGGACAGGGACTTCCCCACCCCCTCCACCGGCCTATGGTAAATGGTCATTGTGTTCGGTTTCCGGCAGTGGCCTCTCTTCTGCCAGGACCCTGGTTTTCCTGCCCCAGCCAGAAGCTTCCCCTTTGATTCTAAACAGTGACCATGGCCTGGATCTTGTGCTGAGCTCCCCCCACCCCCAACCAGAGCAGCGGCAGGAGGGAGAGACAGGGAGGGGGGAGGGGAGGCGAAGAGAAGGCTGACCCCCGGGCGAGTGCAGGGCTCAGATCTGCCTCTCCCTCGGGTCCTCAGGGATGCACAGGGACGGAGAGGGAGGGAAGCTGCTGAGCCCCACCCCGGCCAGGAGCCTGCCCGTCCCCTGGTCCCCTGTGAGTGTGCAGGCGGACCCTCCCAGCACACAAAGCCAGACTGGCTGCCAGACCTAATGAAAGTCGGATGAGCGCGTAGCCCGTGTCATGCCTCCCGGGGTCCTGCTCCAGTGGCCAGTGAAGGCCAAAGCTGTGGTTGGCTGAGGGTCCCAGAACACAGCAAGCTCGGGGGGAAAGGCCTCCCAGGCCTGGGGTTCCCCCACCCAGAACTCCCCATCCCACACCCAAGGCTCGGAGATGCACTCTATCCCTGAGCAAATATGCGTGCATCCAGGCCCAGTCTCAGTACTGGGGATGCACTGGGGCGCAAGACCCAGGCCGCAAATGGCCCGCACTCACAGCACACTGGGGCCTAGTGAGAGGGGGTGCCAGACCCCAAGGGGGCCCCAACTAGCACGGGGGCTCAGGAACTTCGCTTGTAAGGCTCTGGCTCGGCCTGGACGTGCTGAGCCCCTCAGCCTAGGGCTGGCGAGGTCCAGGCCCCAGGCCCAGGAAGTGCGGGGTGAGGGGCTCATCCCTGGACCCGCTCCCTCCGCTCCAGGGGTCAGGCGCACAGTCAGGCAGGTGGAAGAAGGTGCTGGCCCACCACCTGCATGACCCCATGGCCCACTGAACCTGGCTGGATGGAGCACACCAGAAACAAGAGTCTCAGCCCTCACCCTGATACCCCGTCCCCGACTGGGGACCGGCACAACTTTCCCTTTCTGAATCCTCCCCGACCCCCCCAGTTCATGGAGTTGGGGCATTCTCTAATCAAGTAGAAAGGAGTCAGTCGGCCTTCCGGGCACGAGAGGGCCTAGTCCCAATCTCCCTGCCTGGACACACGGCCTCACAGGTTGGAGGCCTGCTTCCTCTGCCCCTGATCGCCTCCCCCCCAACCCTGCGAGCAGCCCTGAACATCAGATGTACCTCTGTCCCCAAGGGTTGAAGGTGTGTAAGGCCGCTGTGGTCCCGACCACCCCAAGAGTCCTGGGAGTTTGCTCCCCTCACCACCAGTTCACTACGTATTGCGAAGCCAGGCCTGTGCAAGCCGGGGCTGGCCACACTGGTGGAGCAGGGCCCAGCCCTTGCTGTCGGGAAGACGCAAGCAGACGGTGACAGCCCGCGGAAACAGGTCTACCTGGGCTGCAGGGGCACGCGGCTGGCACACCTGGGCCCAGTGAGTGAAGGCACTGGGGCGGGGAGTGGGGCAGGGCGGCCGGCTGCCCTGGCGGCCCAACCCCCATCCCATCCACCTTGCTGCCTGGGGGTTACAGCAAGGAGGGGACTTCTGCAGAAAGACCCCCCTTTCGACCGATCAGGGCGCTGGGCCCCCACCCCCCTTCGCTGGGCCGCACCGTCCCTGGCTCACCCACCTCCAGGCGCGGCAGGTCAGGGTCCAGCTGCGTGAAGCTGTGCAGCACCACCGGGCAGCTGTCGGGGCCGCCCACCTCCAGGCGCACGGCGTCCCACACGCTGCGGCTCCGCCGGGAGCACGGAAACAGCGTCTCGGCGCCGCCCGCAGGCCCAGCCGCCTCGGTCCACATGCGCTGCACCATGGACGGCTCGCAGTGGCGCGGGCGGCCGGCCGAGCCGCGGGACCCGGGGCGGCGGAGGCCCGCGCGGCTCGGCGCTGCCTGCGCTCTGTGCCCGCCGCGCGGCCCGCTGAGGTCAGCCCGGGGGCCGGGCCTGTGGCGCGGAGGGGCGGGGCCCGAGAGGCCGACGGCGGTGAGTGCGCGCGCACGCGCGCGCGCGCCCCCGCCAGCCGGCTGTTTGCGTCCTTTGGACAGGAGCGCAGTGTGCGGGGTGGGGCCGTGGGCACCGCGGTCAGGCAGTTCGTGTGCGTGCGTGCGCTCGCGCAGCGTGTGTGTAGGTGTGTGACTTGTGGACGTGCTGATGTGCGGTCAAGAGGCCCTGAAGTCAGAGCCACCTCCCACGAATTCCAGTTTAGCCCCTCCTTGGCTCTGTGGCCTCGGACAAGTTGATTAACCTCTCTGAGCCTCAGTTTCTCCATCCGAGAGGATCCCACCGGATGGCTGATGGACAGCGCTCAGCCGGTGCCCGAGCCTCGCTGTGGGCTCCTGAATCCTGCAACCGTGGCCGTGTCTTTGGTACACACGTGTGTGTGCTCGGGAAGCCTGAGCGTTGGTGGGTGTGGTGTGTGGAGAGGGGCCTTTGGCTGCCTGCACTGCCTCCTTTGCGCCCGCAGCCACACCGAGGAAGGGCTGTCAGGGAGGAGGGGGAGAACCAAGAGCAGGCCTCAAGGGGTTGAGGGACAGAGGCGTTCAAGTGTGGGAGGTCAAGAAGGCAAACACGCGCCTGGGCACTGCCACTGACCCGGTCAGCTGGGGCCACTGGTGGCTTGCGTCCTCAAGGTCTTAGGCACAGGTGAGGGTAGAAGTGAGGCTGCTGAGGGCTTGGGAAGAAGGAGGGCTACGAAAGGGCCTTCCAGTCTTTCTAGAAACCACGGAGGCGGGAAGAAGGATCCTGGAGGTAAACAGCAGGGTCAAGGGCATGTTTGTAGGTAGATGAGTGAACAGACCCCCCCCACCCCGTGCAAACACACCTGACCCGTGCTGAGGCCCACGGCCACTATTAGCAGCCCTGCCAGTGCCCAGACCGGTCCCCTGCCATCGGGCCTCAGTTTCCCACCTGCAACATGAGAGGGCCGGACCCCTCTACACATCCCACAAGCAGATGCTGCACACCCACCATGTGCCAAGCCTCGGGTGTTCCCGGATAGTGGGGCCCCAGCCAGCTCCCACCCACTGTGTGCCCACCTGGGCAGCTTGAGCGCCCGGGGTTGGGGTTTGGAAAACAATCTGGTAGTTTCTATTATGGATGTTAAAAAAATGCGATGCCCTTTGATTTGGCAATCCCACTGTTAGGCATTCACCCTCGGGTGGCGATCGGAAGTAAGGACATGCATTTCTACGGGAGCACGTTCACGGAAATCTCGGTGACAATGCTGTGCTGTCCTCGCTGTAAGTGACAGGGGCTGCGATTCCCAGGGCACCTCCCCTTATCATCCCCACTCCCCCAACCTGTGGGGTAGATCCCTTACCGAGGGCTGGGCCAGTCCGAAAGCGAGGGAACGCAGACCCCTTGTGCCTGCCGCCTGATGGAAGACAAGTACTCTTGCCCAAAACCCGACGCAGACGCAACCAGGCCTCCACATGGAACCCCGTTTGGGGGAACAACAGGGACCAGAGGGACGCAGTCAGCACCCCACGAGGACGCAGTCCAGGTCCTGCGGGGCTTCCCAGGACGAACCAGCCAGTTTCTGCAACAGGTCCATTTCAGGGCAAAAAGTAACACGGAAACTACAGGTCGGAAGAAAGGGGAGAGGCAGCCACCAAACGCAGTGTGTGGATTTTAACGGCAACAGTTAAAAAACAAAACAGAAAAGCCTCGGGGACAATCGAGATTGTGTGCGCACTACTGGACAGCAGATGATATTTGACGTCATGGTTGGGTGTGATCACAGGACCCGCGTGACGACTGGAGGAACGCACCACGAGCACATACGTGTTCCGCCGAGCGGGAGAGTCCTCACGCCCTCTTCTCCACTTCTGTGTCTATTTGGGACTTCTGACGATAGCAGTTCAAACACACACAGTGGGAGACGCCCTCGGAGCCACTGAGGCTCCCAGAAGCCATTGAGGAGACACAACGGTCTCCAGACCCCGACCGTGGCTGTGACCGTGGGCCGGCTTCCCCTTTCCCGTGTTTTGTGCCCCGTGCCCAGGGGCACCCTTACAACAGAAGGGGCTGGGGACTTCGCGCTGGGGGCCGAGGCAGTGGGCGCCAGGGAGACAGAGTCCACACAACTCAGATGGTACTGGAGGCACCCCAGGGACCTTGGGCGAGCCTGAAGTTCAAGGCTATGATAACTGTGCCCTTGGAGGGTCTGCTGGGAGGAGAACATGACGCGCTGCAGGACGCGTGGGGTTATGTAAATCAGGGTCACTCCTCCCCCTCACCCTGCTCACAGTGCACCCAGACCCCGGCGGTCCCGGGTCCCCACCTTTCCCTGTGGAGTGCACCTGCCCTTCCTCGGGGGGCACAGCAGCCCTCCCCCGCAGCACGCCACTGTGCTGCCTAGACTGGTCCACAGTTGGGACGCTCCTCACGCAGGATGCCGAAAACACAGGCAGCGCACGGACAGCGGGGAAGGAGACCAGGCCGACGCCAGCCCACACGTGTTTTCTTTGGCTTGCAAAGTGTTTTGCGATTTTTGAGCCAACAGTGAAAGGTCAGGTGATTTCACACAAAAACCCACATTTCTGGCTTCTCCTGTAACTTCGGATGACCTGGCCACACCAGCCTGTGTTCCCATGAGCAACGGGACGCTGGGAGGGAGCTGACCGGCAGCTGGCCCCTCCAGCCAGGGCAGGTCTGGGTTTGCCCCAGGCCCCACTGGGCCTTCTGTCCTCCCGGCTCAGAGGGCCCCTGAGCAGCCACCTCCAGTTTAAGGGGAAGGTGTGCTCAGGCCACACCTGGGCCCCTTTCCTTCCCACGGTCCTCCCACCACGGCGCCCCGGACCTGAGGCCAAGGGAGAGGTCTGGCCCCTTCACAAGCTCCCCCACCTGCCCCTGCACACCCTGAGGCGAAAAGACCGACTGCCAGGTGTGGTCCCAGCTGCGTCTCCGGGTCTCTGGCCACGCCCGGCCAGGCTCACACAGAACCGCGAAGCTGCAGGGTTCCCGTTCCCGCCTCCAGCTATTGCCTCCTCTGCCCGGCCCCTGCTTCCCGCCTCCCACCCGCCCCTGCACTGGGAACCTGAGAGGTGAATCACGGGGCCCCAGGGGTGCCTCTGGGGAGGCCTGCCAGGCACATAATGGCCCAGAGCAACAGGAGGGCTCAGGGCAATGTCTGGGTGACCACAGGCCTTGGCCGTCACCTCCTCCAGCCTGGGCTCGGCCAAGGCTACAGAGGAAGCAGGCGGCCCAGTGAGGACAGGGAGCCATGTACCCAGGCTCGTGTCAGGCCTGGGTGGAAGAGCTTTCCCCACTCTCTGGGTAGGCGGCAGTCTGCCTTTTGTGGTCTGTCTTTAGAGCTCAGGGAGGACACAGAGGGTGTGGCCTGGGCACAAAGACGTCACCATTCCTGGACTGCCCAGGTCCTGGGGTGGCCCCCTGTGGGCGGATGAGCACACACCTTGGCAGGAGGCAGCATACCTGGGCCCAGCGTGGGAGCTCCGGGAACCATGGGTGGGCCTGCCTTAGCCCCACCTCCGCTGCGGTGAGCTTTCTGGGAAGCTCCAGGGCCTCCTCTTCCTCTGAGGAAGGAGGGATCCCACAGGCGGGAGGCAGAGCCCAGAGGTGCTCAGGAGCTGGGAAACGCAGCCTCCAAGCCTCAGGGGACCATCCTGGGTGGAGGGGGTGACACCGCCATGACCCTGAATCTCTGACCTCACTGGGCGTCGCTGCCCCGCCCCCCCCACGATCAGAACCCAATACGTCAAAGCCTAGGGCCGTGGCCCCGCCCACCAGTGGGGTGCAGATCGGAGCTCGCTGGGGGCCTCCCAGCCCCTGCCGCTGACCCTCGGGTGTTGATGGAGACCCCCCAGGGCAAACGCACGGTGCAGGGTCACCGTGACAACTGCTGTCAATGGAGCAGGAGCCCCCCCACCAGTGATGACATGTCGGGGGCATTGACACTGAACGCCTCTGAAGGCCACCGATCCAACAGGTGACAGCTGAGGTGGAAGGCAGGAGAGCAGAGGAAGGGAAGCAGAGGGGACTCAAACAGAAGCAGAGACCGGGACACTGCCACGGAGCCCAGCGCTCGGAGAAGGGCGGGCAAGAGCGTGGTGAGAAGGGAGAACAGTCGGAGACAGAGGCGGAGGTCCCGTCCCTCGCAGGGCCCATGTCGGGGGGCACGTGGCTGGGGGAGGGACCGATGGCCAGGCAAGTCTGGGTCTCAGCCCCAAACCTGTCCGCAAGCGGGGGCACGGATCAGGACACAGCAGTGTCCCACAGCAGTGCCGGGTGGTCAGCCAGCAGCCGCTGGAAACAGTCACAGCACCTGAGCCCGCGGCGCCGTTGGGGACACTACGTTTGGGACACTGTCCCGTAACACCGGGAGCCTAGGCTTACGCTTAAGTCCCTGCTCTGCACCTTCCCTGCCACAGTTTCACCTCCCTGAGCCTCGGTATGTCCACCAGCAAGATGGGGACAACAACTGCAGGTGGTGACAGCTGTCAGGCCGCCACCTGGCTGTCAGGACAGCAGACGCTGAGACTCAGCACAGAGGCCCTTGTAATCTGAGAAGCGCCGTCCATCTGAACCGGAGCTTCGAGGACAGCGTGGGGCCACCCATCGGCCGGGAGCAGGTGGACAGGCCCACGGTGGGCGCCCGCCTCTCACACCCGGACAGCGGAAAGAAGTCCCTGTAGCAGCTTCCGGCCACACTCCTTCCACCAGTTCCCACGGGAGGGGAGGATGCAGGGAAGCACCCGCCTCTCCCAGAGGCACTGGTTGCCCTGGAAACTCACCTCGGTGTCCGGGGCGAGCACAGGCATTGGCAACGGCGTGGCGCTCCGGGCGGTGGGACTGGGACGGCGGGTGATGGCCCACCTCCTGGCGGTCACCACAGAGACGCAGGCAAGAAACACCCAGCCCTTCCTGCCCCTGGGCCCGGCGGGCCTGGCTGCCCGGGCCATGGCCGGTGGGAGCCAGGCTCCCAGGGAAGCCCTCTGCCAGTGTGCCCGCCTGCCCGCCTGCCCCAGGGAAGTCGCGCACCCAAGTGCCTAGACCTGGTGTCACCTGCGTAGCTGTCATACCTGCTCCCATGACAGGCAGGGCCAGGAATTCCCGCTCGCACCAGGCCATGTGCCAGCCAAGGAAGTGCGGACAGGGCCGTCCTGAGCTGGGCCAGTGGCCCCGGCTTGGACCTGGGACCTGCTCTCCGGGGGTGAGCCCAGCTGTCCCCTCCAACACCCCAGCAACCAGGGGCCCTGTACCCTAAGCCCCTGCCAGGGGAGAAGTCACACCCAGAGTCAGAAAGGTCCCTGAGAATGAAACAGGGCTCAGCCAGGGGGACCGCCGGGTGGGCGAGAACCCAGCCAGGCCTGTGCGGGGGGCGCGGAGGGGGCCGCCTCCTGCAAGCCGCACCTCGCCCCGGACGCGGCCTCTGCCACGCGGAGCCCCACCCCCCGGCACCCAGACATGGAGCTTCAGTTGAAGCTGCAGAACCGACCTGGGGCTGCCAACTGTTAAAGAGAACACTGCCGTCACAATGGTCGTTATCTCGGAGAAGGCCCCAGAAGCGAGGAGGAGGGGGCGAGGGCAGCTGTTACATGAACATGCGAAAGCAAAACGCGTGACCTTGTCTGTGTTTCTCTTCGCTGCAAAGCACACACTGAAGTGGCAGAACAAGCCCCACACCCATTGGACACGTGGAAAAGCCGAGGCCCGGTGGGGGCAGGGACGTGCCCAGGGCCTCCAGGGAGAGGCTGGGCCCGTGCGAGCAGCTCTGCAGGGCCTGATGCCACTCCTGCCGCCAGTGTTGGCCAGAGCCCTGGCCGACTCCTTACCCTCCTGGGACCCTGGTGGGCAGCAGGCTGGCTCTGGGGGGGCCACGGAGACCGGGAGAGGGGGGCGGGCAGGAACTCTGGAGCCAGCCTGCAGGCACGGGGTGGGCCCTGGGGGGTGGCCGGGGCTCGGCGTGCTGCCCTGAGCCGGGCTCCGCCAGCTCTGGTGCCCGAACCGTTTCACATCCTCTTCCAGTGGCTTTGTGGGGCGCAGGGGACACGGCTGAGCAGGCGAGACCCGGTTCCCTGTGGGACTGACAGGTTCCTCTTCCCACTGAGCCTCAGTGCCCTAACCCACTGTGGAGGGAGGGAAGTGGGCTGGTGTATAGGGGCTTTTGAAACTCAGATTCCTCCCCAGCCCCACTTACCCGGAGCTCTGACCTTGAACTCCCACCACTAGGCTCTGCAGGAGAATTTCTTTCAAAGGAGAAGAGTTACTTACAAACCAGTCAGGAAGCCCTGGGGTGCGGTTCTCCTGGGGATGTGGGTGCGCATCCAGAGGTGGAGGGCTGGGTGGGTGGGCATTGGAGAAACGGGGGTGGGGGCAGGGGGGTTTCCAGGTGGACCCTGCAGCAGCCGCCTTCTGGCCTGCCTGTGCCCACCCTAGTGCCCACGGCCAGAGGACACCTACCCCTGCACCCAAACCCCTCCAATGGCGTCTGTCCCACCAGTCCCCATCCCAGGGCGCTCTCCGTAGCCTTTGGGTGGGGGGCTTCCCTGAGCTGTGGCCCCCTCATCTCAAGGTGGGTCCCTGGGCCCAGTGCCGTGGAAGGGACCAGTGGGCAAGGGGATGGAAAAGGTTTCTAACTGTGCGAATGGTTTGCGGGGTGGGGAGCTTCAAGAGGCCCTCAGAGGGCGAGGGGAGGCGCGGGACCGGAGGGAACCAGGCTGTCCTGTTGGTGGCATCTGTGTGTTAATGGCTTCGATTCATTTACCGAGCAGGCCCAGGCCCCGGGTCCCATGCAGGGCTCCATATCCCTTTCCACCCCTCCTGAGCCCAAAGGTGGGGGCTCTCAATCCCCACCCCAGCCTCCCACACTGGTCTGCCTGGCCACAGGGCCCAGACTGGGGCTCTTCCCTTCAGGCCGCCCCGGGGCAGTGGGCTGAGTCACAGCCTGGGGGCAGGTTAACCAGCTGCAGGCAATTAAGGCAGACCCCCCCAACCCCCCACCGCCTCTGGGGGCGGGGCCACCCACCCCCCTTCCCTGGAAGGAGGGCAGAGGCTTCTTTGTTCCCTGCTGGCCTCATGTCACCACATGGTGTGCCACATCACTGTCACCGCCTGGAACGAAGACCGGCCCGGCCACGGAGAGCCAGGGCTCTGGGGCTGGGCACAGTCCGGGACCGTCTGCCTGCGCCCCTGCCGCTTTGCCGTGGCAAGGACTGGGCCCATGGAGGACTCACCCCCGCAGCCCGTTCACTGTCCCCTCAGGTGGCACCCCGCCCCTGCGGTCAGCAGTTAGACAGACAGGAGCAGAGCGAGGACGAGGGGCCAGGTGTGCAAGGTCACCAGGGTGGAACTCCGCAGGTGGCTGGCAATGGGCAAAGCTGCACAAACCAGGACCGCCCCCCCAACCATTCACATCAAGGGTCCTGCAGTTTGGACCTTCCCCTGACCTTCCCGCCCGTCCCCCACCCCCCTGCATGTTGCTTGACTCCCCCTCGGGCCCTCGAGCGTCCACTCCCTGAAGCCCCCACCCCCGGGGATAGCATCTCAGCTGTGTCTCAGCTCCAGGCCCAGAAAAGCAGCAGAGGCAGACAACAGCCCCGGGGCTGACCTCCAGGCCAGCTGTGCTGACTAATGACCCTCTGCCCCAGCGCCGACCAATCAGCAGGCTCCGAGAGAGCACACCTGGGGAGCTGATGCATAGTCTATTGCCACTCTCCCCTGGGGCTGCCCCTGAAATCCCCGCCCTCCAAAGCCCTCAGGACAGAGAACCCAGTGCCCAGCTGCTGCTGTCCCTCTCTGAGCCTGGCCCGGCCTTTCCCGTCCCCCCTCCTCCCTCCAGGTGTGCTGCCTTTACCTTTCTCTCTGCTAAGCTCCAAGGGCCTCCTTCCCCCTCTGAAAGCTGTTTCCTGAGCCCATTGGTTCCACCTCGGTGACTTTCTTTTTTTGGTTTTTTAATCCTCACCAGAGGATGTTTATTGATTTGATTTTAGTTTTTAAAACATTTAATTTTTTTCGAAAGAGAGGAAGGGAGAGAGAAAGAGAGGGAGAGAAACATCAATCAGCTGCCTCCGTCACGCCCCCAACTGCAAACCTGGCCCGAAACCCAGGTGTGTGCCTTGACGGGGAATCGAACCAATGACCCTTCAGTTCACAGGCTGACACTCAATCCACTGAGCCACACCATGTTTATTGATTTTAAGGAGGGAGAGAAACTTCGACGTGAGACAGAAACATCAATCGGTTGCCTCCTGTACGTGCCCTGACCGGGAATCGAACCCACAACGTTTTGGTGTATGGGATGATGCTCCAAGCAACTGAGCCACCCAGCCAGGGCTCTGTGACTTTCTAAATAAACGTTCGCTTACAGTTGGAGTCTCGGCTCCGAGTCCTTCCTCAGCCAGAACTCAGGTACCGAGGTTGCTGCACTAACACCTGCTGTTGTTCTCGCTGGCAACACCCTCACTTGTCCCGGGGCACCGAGGTCCTGTACCTGCCGCAGGTCCCACAGCGCTCTGCCCACCCTGCCCCGTGGCCACGGGACGCCACAGCTGGCCAGCCACACACCAGCCCAGTCCCAACCAAACCCGGCTCAGGACACGTGTGCACAGGTGTGCACCTGTGCTCCCCTCTGCCCAGACTCAAGCCTTCCGTCAGGGAGCGCCCGTGGGGGGCCCCTCCCCCTTCCCAGGCTCCTCCAGGCAGGCTCTGGTGGGGGCGGGGTGGGGGGAGGTACACTGTTGATAAACACTGCGTGGCTGTCGCTAGGAGCCGTGACTCAGAGCCAGAGTGGTGACTCCTCTCGAAGCTGTTTACTCAGCACGACATCCTGTCCAGGAAGCAGATAGGAGAGGCCTCGCCTGGCTTTTGCTCCTCTTTCCTGCAGCCTCTTGACCTGACTCGGGTCCGGCTGCGGGCCAGGGGGCAGCCCCGCTCCCTTCCCCCTCGTTTCTGGGAACCTGAGGCCCAAGATCAGGTCACTTAACACACAATCCCTGCCAGCCTGGCTCTGTTAGGTAGGGGCACACCGCAGCTGTGCGAGAGAGCACCCCGGCCTCTGAGCCAGGGAGAGGGCGTGCGTGCCCCAGGCACGCACCTACCGGGGCCTCTCCTCCCTCCTGTGCTCAGACTGAGAGACTGGGAGGGACCAGGGCTCTACAAACCCGCCACCCTGCGGCCTGAAGGCAAACCCTTGCCCACGCTCAGAGGCCTGGGAGGCAGGAGCAGCCCCTGCTGCACCCCCACCCCCCAGAGCCCAGCCGGGCCCTGCCTTGGGTGCTCTTCCACGGGGACAGAGCCCTTCCCCACTCCGCGTCCGATGCAGCCGCGGTGATGGCCTCCGCTGCAAAGCGGAGAAAACCGAGGCCCAGGGCCGCTCGGACCTCGGTGCCCAGACATGGTGCACACCCAGGCCTGTCGGCCCCCAGGGCAGCCGGCTTCCCCCCACTCTGCACTGGGTGGAAGACCCCAGGTGGGTTTGCTCCCGGCTGCACAGGCAGGCTAGGGACTGCGGGGTCTCCGCCAGCGGTGTGGGTGCTCTGTCTCCTGCCTGAGGCCCAGCTCGGGACTCTGACTTCCACTTCCAGTTTGCCCTCCCCACTGACCCAGCGCCGAAGCTGGAGTCGGCGACCCCTCGGTATTTCTGCTATTCACGGACGTGCCACCGTGGGCACCTGTTCATTGTCACGATGTTTGGGGCAGGCTTGCAGGTGAACTCCGGGACAAAAGCTCGGACACGGCACCAAACTCACCCCAAGCCACACCACAGCCTGGGTGTGAGGCCGGTGCTCCCAGGCCCTCCCAGCTTTTACAACAAGAGCCCAGAAGGTTCTGTCTTCACGGTGCCCCTCTGTGGGCTGGAGCCCTGCCTGCCAGGAAAGCTGCTGGGGCCGGAACCTGCGTGACTTGTGGAAGGGCAGCCGCCAGAAGAGGGAGACCCTGCCCCCTGCCCCAGGCTGGGGAGACCGGGGGAACCCCCAGAACAGCAGAGCTACAGGAAGCACCTGCTGGGGGACAGCAGAAAGGGGCGTGCTTATTTTGGCAACTGAGGTTTGCCCCGCCGCAGGCAGAGCGGCGACCCCAGGGTGGCCGCTCGGTGGCTGGGTGCCTGCCGCCGGGCTCCCCTGCGCTGGCTGGCCTTTCCCCAACCCACTGAGTCACACAGGTTGCCAAGAAGCTGAGGATCTGAGAATCCAGGCCCCGTCCCAGCCACTCCTGCTGGCGTCGTGCCCGGCGGGAGCCAGCGCGGCCAAGGGCACCGCAGCCTCCTCCCGTGGCGGCAAGGACAGCCCGCGGCCCCCACACCCAGCTCGCGCGCGAGGAGCCCGACTTTAAGAGTTAGTGCAGCAGCTGCGAGCCGAGGCTCTGCTTTCGACAGCCCCGGCCTGCCCCTTGCTGGCTGGGGGAAGTAGGCAGTTACTTCCCTTGCTGAGCCTCGTCCTGGGCCCTGTACGGGATGACCTCTGTCTCCCCAAGCCTGTCCAGGCCAAACTATCGGCTGGAAGCACCATGGACAGAGTCTATGAAGGGGGTTTGGGGGTGCTGCAACCTTAAGTAGGGTGGGCGGGCGGAGAAAGTAACATAAAAATAACAAATAAAGACGTTAATGAAAATAATTCACTGGCTGTGGGGTAGTTTCGCGCTCCCCCCAACCACCCCACTGGGCTCGAAGCTCCCCGAGGGCCACAGCTGTCCCGCCTCCCCTCACGCCCGAGCGCCGCCGGCCAGGCCCGCCGCGAGCTCTCACGCTGCTGCCGGGAAGACGGCTGCTCACACACGCACACCAACACGTGCAGCAGACACAGCCCGGGAGCGGGAAGGGCACTGGCGTGCTCAGCGCTTTTTAGGTTCTTCCCTTTCTAAAACGGGAAGGGGCGGGCTCCTCGAGAGCAGGGATGCGCTCCCTCAGGTATGGAGCACAGTCCCTGGCGCATGGCGGGCTCTCAGCCAATCCCTGATGGGCAAGTGGCACGACGGGCCGGACGATGCCTCCAGCTTCAAAGTTCCTGGACTCGAACATATTCAGAGTTCAGGGCCAAAGGGTTCCTTGTGGGAAGATCACCAGGAAAGCTTCCTGGAGGAGGTGACGAAGCTGGGGGAGAGCCTGAGGGATGGCAAGGAGGAAGAGTAGGGCCCTCTGCCAAGCTGCCAGGAAAGCGCCTTCAGGAGAGCAAGGCCAGCTGGCTGTGGGAGGGTGCCCACGTAGCGGTCCGAGCAGGGGGAGCTCTGGGCAGAGTGGGGGCGGGGGTGCGACCAGAAGCCAGTCAGCCTCGCGGTGCCAGTGGGGGAGGTCAGGCAGCTCTGGCTCAACCTGGTTTTTCCCTCCTTCCCAAATACTCCATGCCCCCAAGGGCAGAGTGGGTAGGTAAGGATGGCTTCAGTGCGCACACTGGCCCACGAAGCCCCTCCGAGAAGCACAGCCAGGGCCTGCCGAGGCCGGGCAGAGGGCGTGGAGCCCCGTGTCCTGCGGAGCCTGGTCACTTGGGGTTTCAGGGCCAGGGAGGCTGGGACAAATGGGCCCTTGTGGTGAGGAGGCTGCCGGCTGTGCCAGGGACACTGCGTGCCCGGCGCCACCACCCGCCGTGGGGGCTCAGGGGCTGGGGAGCAAGGCTGCCCTGTCAGGGCCGGGGGCGGGGGGCGTTCCTGAGCCACCCTGGCCTCTGGGAAGGACCTTGGGCTCTAGCTGGCTGTCGGGAAGTGGGGGGGCTGGTGCCCGCGGCCCTCTTTCCCGCAGGCCTTCTCCACTGAGGAAGTCACTAGGCAAGGTGAGCAATACCTTGGGTTCCCAGGGCCCCGGGGCTGAGTAACACATCTCAGAGACACTGCCTTTGTCCCACCTTCCTGCCACCCCTTGCTCTTCTGCCAGGCACACAGGTGGCACATGGCGACACACATGGTCACAGAGTCACTCAGAGATGCGCGCAACCACCAAAGGCAGGGGTCGCTCCCAAGACACCCATGGCCATGTGCAGATGCCGGGCGGCACGCACACCCCAGAAGCCCTGGCGGCAGACCTCGATGGCTGCCCTGTGGCCCCAGGGCGCATGCTCGCTTGGGGCCCGCCCCGTGCCAGGGCTGGAGACGGGGCAGGCGGCATGTGCCCCATGCTGGGGTTTTCCAGTCCCAAGAGTCCGGGAAGGAAACGCCCCTTGTAATCCCAAGGAATCAAAACCTGCTATGAGAGGGAGTCAGGCGGTGATGCCCGCTCAGCCCTTCCCTGCTGCCGGACGCTGCCCCTGCGCACCTGCCCACCCTCTCCTAGGCCCACGGTTCTCGCCCAAGGCCTCCAGGGAGGCCAACAACCTCGCCCTTGAATTTCAACCCTGAGCAAAAAGAGGGTCAAAGGCACTCCAGGCAACTTCCTCATTTGCACATCCCCCTGGAGGACTCGGGGGTGGGGGTCTGGGTGGAGGTCCAGGTGGGGCTCCCCGTCTGTCTGGAGCAACTGGCTCAGCTTCTCTGGGCCCCTGTTCCCTCCCTGGAAAAACGTGGGGTCAACTCAGGACCGGTCCCTGGCGCCCCCAGGGTAGTCACGGCTTCTGGGGCTCACAGCTGGTGGGCCACCTAGCCACCTGCCTTCCACTGAAGGGAACTGACATTTCCTGCCACCTGCAGGGACCTGCTCATGAAACATTTCACACACCTTGACCTCCAGCAGTCCACAGGTGAGGCGACCCAGGCACGGACAACTTCTGGAATCTGCCTGTCTGGGGGCCCACCCTCTCCTAGACTTTGCTCTCCACCTCGACCTCCAGACGACCTTGGCCGCCCACAGGCCGCAGGTGGAGACAGTCAGGGCCAGCCGCCCTTCCCTGGGAGGGAGAGTGAAAAATCCCACCAGAACGGGCTACATTCAGGTGGTGATAGCCCCAGGGCCTTAAGTACCCGGCCCCTCCCCCTCGCATCTTACCCTCCCTGCTTGGGGCTGGACAATTGCAGGAAAGGCCGCCCGTGGTCAGGCTGGGCCCCAGGGGGGCGGGGGGGCAGGTGGGGAGGTTTCTGGGCCCCTTACTGAACGAGGGCACCTTCCTCTCAACTGACCGGCTTGCTCTACACTCAGGTGTCTCAGATGGTGTCCAGAGAGGGGACCCTGTGCCTTTTCCCGAGAGAACCAATTCTGGGTTCCCACCTAGAAGGACGGGAGCGCCTGGGTGGCCCTCCGGCCCCAGGATGGGTTCTCATTTTGCACCTGCCACTTGGGGAGCAGGGGGGCGGGCAGCACGCCCAGCGCTTTAGTGTCTCATTCCCTCTGACCACTGACTGCCTCCTGCCCTTCCTCCTGGGCCACCGAGGGGCAGAGGGTAGAGTGGCCTCTTTCCCTTCCAGGGCCAAGCCCGTGGACTCCCCCCTCCCCCCACCCGCATTTGCACATCCCCCTGGAGGACTCACAGGACCACCAGCAAGAACGCAGGCAGGGGTGTGCTTGCACCCCCCCCACCCCCTCACAGGCTTCACCCCGGAGCTCTGGACCCTCACGGTCTGCTCTGCCTCGCCCGCCCCTCCTCCCACTGAGAGCTGGAATGGGGGTCGGCAGGGCAGAGTCCGGCGGGGCCGAGTCCTGTGCCGCATCAGCTAGAACGCCCGCAGACCCAAAACGCAAGTCCAGCACAGGGTCAGGGTGCCTTGCTAGGCTCCCCGCAGCTCGGCATGCCCCCTCCCCATATGACGGAGGCTCAGAGGGGTGAGGTTATGGCCCAAGGTCACCAGAGAGAGAATGGTCAAGGTCAGATTACAATCCTGGCTCCCCAAGTGTACCCTGAACCCTCTGAGTGGTCACCAACTGTTCCACCTCCACCACCTTCCTGCCGCTGACCCTCACCTTTACCAGCTCCAAAGTCCACCCTGCTCTCCACGCCTGTGGCAGGGGCTCGGCCACCTCCTCCCTCCGGCTGGACCCAGCCCCATCCGTGTCCTCTACACTCCAGGCACAAGGGCAGCACCCGCAAGCTAAAGCAGCCCCTAAGAGAGCCCACCGGGCCAATTTCCTTCCACCCCCACCACAGCCCAGTTGGAAAGTGCCAGAGACGGACACCTGCCTCACGGAGGGGCTGGGGGAGCGAAGCTCAGAGAGCCCAGTGCCTGCCCTGGGACACCGGTCACAAGTGCTGAGCTGGGTGGGACACAGACTCAGGTCTCCACCCCCAAAGCCAGCAGCCTTACGGTGAGGCTGCCTGCTGCCCGACCCCAGGCCCAGAACCACAGTTCCAGGGACTCTGCCCACCCCAGCCACACCCTGCCCTGCCGCCCTGCCACCGGGCCCAGGTCGCTGGAGGCTGCAGGGTACAGGGGTACAAAGCACAGCACACCATGACCCTCCCCCAGTGGCTGGCGTCTGCCCATCCACTGTGCTCTCCGGCCCTGCATTTCCTGACATTCCACCCCATCACTGCCACCTGTCAGTCAGGTATCCAGGAAGTAGCCTCCGTTGCTAGAGGACTGGTGATGAGGAGCAGGGAGCTGGCTGGGGTTTCCCTCAGGAAGGATGGGGGCGCAGACGGGGTGCCGAGGGGGGTGGGTCAGCCCTGAGGAGCAGCCGAGGCCCACACACAGGCCATGGGAAAGCCCCAACCCCGAGCCTTCCTGCAGGCAAGAATTTTGGGGTCCTGTAGTTGCCAAGCAACGGCTCTGGGTTGCCATGGAGACTCTCCCTTCTGGGGAGTGCCATTTTTAGGGGGATGCCCTCTCCCTGCCTTGGCTGCCCTGGGAGGAGGCTCTGAGGTTCACAAGCTCATGCCCTCGCCCCCTCAGGGCCCCGCCGGCTGTGACTGTGAGAGAAGACTCCTCCCTGAAGTTCAAAAACCCAGAACCTGAGAAGATGCAGAGCCCAGAGCCCAAGGCTTTCATCAGCAGGGCGACCAAAGGGGCTCATTAGCCCTGTCTACGCCTCCGCTCCCACCGCTAACCACCGCCTTGGGGCCTGCCCGGCCCTGACCTCGGGAAGCTCACTGTAATCCGGAGGAATTTGGCCCCAGCACCTGTGCCGACCCCTCCCAGGCTTGTCTGCACCAGGGATGTGCCCCCACTGGCCCTGCCACCACGTAGTGGTGTGGGTCCCTTTGCCTTCCAGTGCCTCAGTTTCCCCACCTGTGAGGATGGCTGCGGCACCTACCTCACGGACACAGTGAGGCAGCGTGGCTCACGGCCAGGTGCAGGGAGGGGGCACCAGCCGGCGGTCACTGCCAGGAGCCTCCACAGCACAGGAGAGAGGTGTGGGAGGAGTCTGGGAGGTTCCTCTGTGGAGCACAATGGCCCCACGGCTGGTGCGCCTCTAGTGGCAGAGTGGCCACTGAATCCAGGTCCCCAGGCCTCCAGCCCAGTGCCATCTGCCTAGCCTGACGGCTCGCCCTACACGCCTGCCCTGTGGTATCGTCCCTCAGACGGGAGCCGAGGCCTCAGCACACAGGCCTCGATGAACAGCTGTCACTCAAACCCAGGACCCGCTGTCAAGAGCTAGTGGCATTGGGACTGTGGAGTCAGGAGCCCCCACTCCAGAACTGTGCTCCCTCACTGACGCCCGTGGGAGCCCACTCTCTGGTGGGGAGCAGGGGGGGTCCTCCCTGCTTTGTGCGGGAGGTCCCCACGCTGCCTTCCATGCACCCCAGACTGGGACACGCCCTGCCCTGTGGTCACGGGAAAGCTGTCTTCTGGAAGCCGCAGGTGAAACTGTAGCTGCGGGGCCCCTGGAGCCCCGGCTCAGCTTGCCGGCGAGGGAGGAAGAGAACTCCCAACAGCTGCACTCCTGCCCCGGCCGCTTCCCGCCTGCCCATCCAAGTTGCCACTCGGGCAGCACCCCGTGGCCCCGCCTCATGTGACTTCCTCCACAGCGTGTCATCTCTGAGATGACTGTGCTACTGGTCCGTTTACAATTGAGTGTCATGTCCTGGAAACTGGAGGTGAAACCTTTGTCTAGGCAGCTGCCGCTCCGAGCAGTGCTGAGCGGCCCCAAGGTCACAGCGCCACCTGCTGGCGCTGCGCCAGGACCTGCGAGCCAGGGGAGCCCACTGTCCCTGAGCACAGCCCCGGCTCCACTTGCACCCACAATCCCCAGCTGCAGGCAAGTCCCAGAGACCGCCTCGGACCCCAGCTGCACCCCTGTACCTGCCGGCACCTGGGTACCTGGCCTTTGGGGAAAAGGAGTCACTCCAGGCGCCCCACTGTGTGGCCACACTGGATCAGGGTGGGTGCTCATGACCGCCGTCCTTACACAAAGGGGAAAGACTGGACACAGAAACACAGAGGAGGCCATGGGAGGACGGGAGCAGAGATCGGAGTGATGAAGTGAAAGGACAAGGGACGCCAAGGAAGCCGGCCACCACCAGGAAGGTCCTGGAGGCGGCAGGAAGGGTCCTCTCCCGGAGGCTTCAGTGAGCACGGAGCTGCTGATCCCTTGATTTCTGACCTCTGACCTCTGGCCCCCAGAACTGAGAGAGAAGAAACTCCCGCCCACACAGCCCCCACTGGCCCAGCCAGGTGCCAGGAACCT
The DNA here is from genome assembly GCA_004026765.1 of Micronycteris hirsuta. Lineage (NCBI taxonomy): Eukaryota > Metazoa > Chordata > Mammalia > Chiroptera > Phyllostomidae > Micronycteris > Micronycteris hirsuta. Next base: position 35,980 of record PVJI01008522.1, read on the forward strand.
GCTGCCGGTGCAGGGGGAGGCCTGGGGCGGTGAGGGTGCAATCCAGGTGAGGCTCCACAGACACCAGCCCCAACCACCCTCTCAGCACCGCACCTCCTGGAACCGACCCTGACCACTGGACACCTTCTTCTGGAATCTCTGTCTCTGCGCCTGCCTGCCCTGATGAACCCTGCCGATAACCCGGGATAACCGGGACTGGTCTTGGAGACAGACCCCGCTCCGGCAGCTCCCCTGGGAGACCCTGAGGCAGAGGCTCCTGCTGAGCCGAGATCAGTCCCGGTCACAGAACTGTGAGACAGTCAGCCGTCGGTCATGTAAGTGCAAGTCAGGACAATGCTGTCACACAGCAGGGACAACCAGTGAGAGGAGCTGGGTATCCAGGATACCCGCTCTCTCCCGCCACCCTGGTTCCCTCTCTGATGAATTCTCTCCCGCCTCCAAGTCTCCTGCACCTCAAGCGCCCCCTTCCCCCCAACCCACACACTGTCCCCCAGACACGTGCAGGGCTGGCTCCTCCTGTCCTTCTGGTCACAGCATAAATGTCACCCTGGAGGCCTTTTGGCCCCATCCAGGGCCCTGCCCTCCCTCGGCACCTGCCCCCTTTCCCCACAGCACTGCTCTTCTCTCCTGGGCTGTGAGCTCCCGGAGGGCAGGGACCTCGAGGGGCATGTCAGCACAGCCCCCCAGGCCCAGCCCGGCTCCCGCTCAGGGTGTGTGTGTGGGGGGCACAGGAACTGAATGAATAATGGCAGGGTCTCGGTGCCCCTCCCGCCTCTGAGCAGCTCATGCTGTGGATGGGGAGACTAATAATAAAAGGTGCACGTGGGGTCCGAGGCATCCAGATGCTTCCAATGACCCCTGGGTGTCCCTTCCTGGCTCCCGCAGCTCCTGTGAGCACAGTGGGCTCAGCCCGCTCTCTGGTGGTCAGTCCCCGCACTGCAGTCTAGGCATGGAAACCGGAAAACAAAACACACACCTTTGTTTGAATGTAGTCAAGGCAGCTGCTCTCCCCCACCCGCAGGAGCGCAAAGGAGCAGGACCTACAGACTCTGGGTCGACACCTGGACTCCAGAATCCCCTCTTTCCCCGCACTGTCCTGGAGTCCAGTTCCTTCACGAGGCCTCCTCACCCCAGCTGGGGCAATAACTCCGGACCCACTTCCACACGAGGACCCCCAATCCAACAAGGACAGCCTTGTCCTTGGTCCCCAGAGGAGCCGTCCAGTGCTCTGCCCTGTCCTGCACTACCCAACTCCCAGGACCCCCACCTCCCAGGCCGCTCAGAAGGACCTCGTTTTCCAAGGACCCAGAGCACAGTGGGGTCATGGGTGGAGGGCCAGGGACAACTGACTCTTCGGGGAGCCTGTGGGGTCCTTGGTGTCACATGCTCTATGCACCCCAAGCACAGAGGAGGGGGCTGAGGCCTTCTTTCCAGAAGCCCCCTGCATACTAGGGAGGGGGTCTCCTCCTAATTCCAGGGGCCCCAGCCCAGGCAGACCCCTGGGCACCTTCGGGACTCCCTGGCCATCAGTCTGGCATCTCTCCCCTCCCCATGTTACTGGACCCCTGGCACGTTGCTAGGAGACTAGAGGCTCCTGCCCCACGGCTGGGCTGCCTCCAGCCTCTCTCTGCTTCTCCCTATCACCTCCGCAGCGTGCACGCCTCCTCTAAACCCACTCCACGGCTCCCGCCTGGGAGGTCGATGTGTGTGTATGTGCCTGTGCCCATGTGGGCATGCCCAGAGGAAAGAGCCCCACTAGGGAGGAGTGGACAGAGGTTTCCCCAGGATCTTAGGGGCTCTCATTCCCAAAGGAAACCCCACGGGAGACGTGAGGCTGGCCTAAGAGGTTGAAGCCCTTCCTGCTTTCCTAAGTTCTGCCCACCTCGTGGGCCCCGGGCCAGTCCTTGCCTCTCTCCTGGCCTCAGTTTCCCAGTTGTACCAGAAGGGGTTGAACGCGGAACTGCGTAAGCGCGCGCCGAGCGTGAAGGCAGCGCCGCTCTCCCTCCCCGCCGGATGGGGTGTGGCGGGGGACATGCGGGCCTTCCTCCACCCGTGACGCCGGGGAGGGCAGCGAGGCCGGGCGTGGCACTTACCTGGCAATCTACCATCATCCTCAGCCCCGGCAGCGCATCGCCGGCCCCAGGCTGGGGCCCGGGACTCGCAGAGGCCACTCGCCTCGGCCTGCGCGCCGCACAGGGGGGCGCCCGGCCGCGAGGCTCATGGCGCGGCCTCTCGTCCCCGCCGGGCCCGGGGCTCCACGGCCCCCGCCGCCAGCGCCGCTCCCATTGTCTGCGCCGCGCCGCCGGCCGCTCGGGCCCGCTGCTTGGTTCCGCCCGGGCTCCCGGGCAGCGGCCGGGTGGGCGGGGTCAGCCGCAGCCCCGCCCCAGTCCGCCGCAGGTGTGAGGGGCGGGCCCCGCCGCTCGAGCTCGGGCGCGCGCACCAGTTTCCCTCCCTTGAGCTGACGCCGCCGGGGCAGCTGCGTCCGGAATCCACCGCCGGCGCGCACCCGGGCCCGCGGACAGCGCGTGCACGGGAGCCCCGCCTTGCCGCTCGCGCGCACAGCGCACCAAGGACTCGGCGCTGGGCAGGTCCTACGCGTCTTGCGCCCTTATCGCCTGCTGCGTGCCTCCTACTCCCCCTCGGACCTCTGGCCACCCGAAACCCAACTAGGCGGAGTCTGCCGGGGGCTGGGCCGTGTGGGCGTGGAACCCTGGAAACACAGGAGCCATTGCACATCCACCCCCACCCTTCCGTCCTCATCTCCATATGCCACCTGCAGAGGCAGCTCGGTGGCTGGCTGGGGTCGCAGGAACCTGGAAATAGCAATAGACACTGAGGGGAGGCAGGAATGTGAGGTCGACCTTTCCACCTCTCCTCTATACACCCCCCACCCCCCATACTTCCAGGCAGGACACGCGGTATATGGAGGAGGGAGCACCACCACTAGAGGGGCCAGTGTTGGGGGATGTTACTGTTATAACCCCCCCCCCCCCGCCCCGGGCGCTCAGTGCTTTCACTCCATTTTATGGGTAAGCAGAAGCCCCAGGGCTCAGGATCACTCAGTTCTGAGTGACCAGGTCCAGCTGTGAACCAGGGACGCAGAATCATAGCTCTTTGCCAGCCCTGAGCCCTGTGCTGACTGTCAGAGTCCTGTGCTGGGGCTCCCTGGCCAGGGAAGGCATCAGGAGGCGGTGGCCCCACGTCAGCCTTACAGAGAAGAGCCCCCGCCTCACTCCCAGCCTGGCTTTGGGCCCAGGGTCTCTCAGACCCAGAGCCTTCTCAGCCCCGACCCACGCCCACAGGGACTATGGCCGACCCTGGTCCAATCCCAGGGCATGGCCCTTGGCCATCAGTTTTAGCCCAGGTTTTCTGGAGAACTCCCCTCCCTCCCCATCCCCATGAGTGGATTCATTTGACACCCAGGCTGCCTGCATCACCTGTGGCCACCAGCACAGACACTCGGGGGTACAGGTGCAAATACCCTGGCTAAGGCCTAGCAGGTGCCACCTTTATTAAAGCTGCCCCAACCTTCTTACAAAGGAGGCAGTGAGTGCCAGGGAGGGCGGTCGCCGCGGGGTGTGGTCACACTGGAAATCACAAAGAGCCTAGGCCTGGTCCAGTTCACGGGCTCCTGAGTGAGGAATTGGCTCCATGTGGCTGAAGGACATCACAGTACTGGGAGCCCTGAAGTGAGAGAAAAGGGGCCCTGGACGCCCTTCACACCAGCGGTGACAAGTGCAACGGGCAGGAAAAGGGGGCAGAGGTGGGAATGCAGGCACCGTGGAGGGCAGGATGCAAAGCCGCCCCGAGGACATGAAGGCACAGGACATGAAGGCAAGTCTGTTGGGCGCCTGGGGGCCCTGCTCTCTTTACCACTAGTCCCCACCCTGTCCCACCTCTCAGGCCACATTCGAGCTCTGCGTTCTCCTCCTGTGGGCACAGCGCTTCACAGTTTCCAGAGGCCCCCCACACCCGCAGGCAGAACAGGGCAGGTCTCAGCCAAGGCTTGAGAAGTAAGGCACTCTGCTGGGGCCGCAGGGTACCCGTGTGGGGCGAGCTGGCTGCAGAGCTTGGGACCCTGTCCGCGGCAGCCCAGCTCTGCGGTCAGCTCCGCAGCCAGTGGGCGTTCTTGACCAGAGTAGAGAAGCGGATCAGCTTCAGGCTGGGTGGCCGGGGCTTCCTGTTGTCCCAGAGGTACTCGGGGGACAGCACTTTGGAAGGCTTGTGTGAGATGAAGCGGCGGTTCAGGTGGCTCTCCTCCTGCCAGGCCGCCATGATGCCGTTGGCCTTGTCTGCCAAGATGGCCATGTGGCAGCCCCTAGTGAAATCGTACACCCTGTCCACCCGCCCCCCAAAGACCGCCCCGCCGTAATAGAAGTCCCCCTCGCTGTCTGCCACAAAGGCGGTGGAGACAGGCCTGCGCTCATAGGGGAACTCCTGGCGGGGCACGGTGTAGTAGCCCGGGTGAATGGCTGCCACCAGGTCTCCCAAGGTCTCAGGGCCCCAGTGGTTCTGGAATGTCATGTCCACATCGACGCAGAAGAGGTAGTCCACCTCCCGGTGTGCCCTCTGGGCAATATGCTGGCTGATGGTCTCCATCCTGCGCATGGAGACCTCCTCCCAGCGGGGGTACTTCTGAATGGGGATGATGTTGAGGGTGCGGCCAGGGCCCAGCGGGACCCGCGGAATGGCCGCGGGGTCATCGGTGAAGATGTAGTAGCACACTCGGTAGCCGGGCATGAAGAACTGCTCGGCCGACTCCAGGAAGTGCTGGACGAAGCGGGTGTACCTGCCGGTAAAAACCCATCATCCACGGTGGCCCCAGCAGGGTCACCCCCATGTGCCGGCACCACATGGGCACGGGGCCGCCTGCAGCCGGCGAGGCTGGGTCCGCCCCGCAGCTCCCACGAGGAGCAGTCACGCAGGTCTGACCTTCGGGTCCTCGTCTGTCAAATGCCCCCGGTCACAGCAGCTCCCTCTCAGACGTAATAAGAGTGAGCCCAAGCAGGGTGCCGCTTCTGATGCTCCCCAGCTGACCCACCTCTGACTGAGCTAAGTGCAGGGGCGGGCCTCGGGACTCCCCTGGGATCCTGTTCTATAGGCAGAGACGCTGCGGCTCGGGGACTAAGGGAACCAGGAAGCAGGTCGGTGGCTGCATCCAGGGACAGTGAGAGGTGCAGGGTGGAAACTACATGGCCCTGCCCTCCAGGCCACAGCTGACTGGACTGGGGGTCACCTGGCCCCAGGTGGGCCGTCCCTCATCTGGCCAGCGCTTTAGGCCTTAGGGCCCCGTCATGGTCCCTCTGTCAAGAGTCCTGGAAAGGGACGCACAGGGAAGCTGCCAGGCGGCGGCTCCCATAGGAAAGGCCAGGGAGGGTCTGGGGGGATGGGGGGAGAAACCCAGAGAGCACAGGTGGCAGAGGGGGACCTGAGGGCGGGGCCAGCTCAGCTGGGGTCATTGGGCCCGCCGGCGGCCTGGTCTGACCATGGACCCTATTTCTGTGAGATGGTCTGAGGGCCTCCCACCCTTCATGCCTGCCTGGGCTGTCCATCGGAGGCCGGGAGGGTTGCTGACAATGGCTCCCGCTGTTCCCTCACCTGGGCTGCCCCCCCGCACCCCCCATGCCAGGGCCCGACCCCCTTCCTCCAAGAAGCCCTCCTTCCCCACCTGTGTCCAGGTCCTGCCTCTCCCCAGACCATGAGCCCCAGTGGCCGCGACAGGCCCAGCCCACCACTCACTTCCCCACGGCGAACACCGTGAGCCCGATGGTCAGGTTCAGCGGCTGGTAGATGTTCTGCAGAAGCTCCAGGTCGAAGGTTCCCTCAGAGACGATGGGCGCCAGCCAGGGCGTGAGCGTCAGCAGGTCTGTGGGCCTGGCAGCAGGGGGCGCCCAGGGGGCTGAGACCCTCCCCTGGGCATGCCTTGGGTTCACCCTGGCCCTGCCTCCCACGCTGTGTGACCCCAGGTGGCTTCATCCCTGTCTCTGGGCCTCAGCATCCTCAGGTGGGAAGTGGGGATGGGAAGATCTACTTCCCAGGGTGGTCGGAGGGCCCGAGGTTAAGGCATGTCAGGAGCCTAAGTGCCTAATGAGCGGGGTTATCGACACTGTCATTAAACTGCCCGGCCGGTGTAGCTCAGTTGGTCGGGCATCGTCCCGCAAACGGAAAGGTCACGGGTTCGACTGCTGATTGGGGCCCAGGCCTGGGTTGTGGGTTCGGTCCCGGGACAAGAGACAGTCGATCGCTGTTTCTCTCTCGCATTGGTTTCTCACTCTTTTCCCCTCCCTTCCCCTCTCTCTAGAATCAATAAAAGAAAAAAAATTTTAAATGCATTGTCATCGACGACAGATCAAGCACCTGCCAGGCAGCGGGCACAACACTGTGCGGCTCCCGAACCCCGCCGCACCTGGACGTCCAGCCCCCTGTGAGTGGGTAACCTGGCCCCAGTCCATGTGAACACCAAGGCCGCGGGGTACCTCTGCCCCCTCAACCCCTCTGTCAGACCTCTGCGCCCCCAGCTTCCACCCCAGGCCTCTGCGCGCTGCCCCGGGGCCCTGCGTAACGCCTACCCCTTCTGCAGCAGCTTGGGCTGCGGGTACTGCGACCTGCAACAGAGAAGGGCTGGGGGTGAGTGAGGCGGCCCGCACCCCAGGGCCACAAAGCGGGACCTGACCGTGTGCTTACCGGGCCACAGGCTTGAACGGCTTCTCGCCCCTGTACTGCAGCTTCATGTTGCTGGTGGGCAGAGACGAGAAAGAGCCATTACTGCCGGCAGGTGGCAGAGTGAGGCTGAGGTTTACTCAGCACCGCCCAGGGCAGGCGACCCCAGGCTCCAGGATGACCCCGTGAACCCTCCCCACCGTTCTGTGGGGGGCTGGCTCCCACCGAAAGGTCTGTCTGGGGCCACTGAGTGGCAGGGTGCTTGTCCCCAGAGCTGGCGCTCTGTCGGCTCTGGCACTCTGTAGGAGCCCAGCACTGGGAAGAAAGTTGGAGAAGCTGCAAAGAGCCGGCGAGCCCAGTCCTGCCAGCTCCCAGCCTGGGGGCCGTGGGAGAGTGGCCTGACCCGAGCCCACAGGGATGGTCAGTGGTCCGACCCAGTCCCACAAGCACCAATCCAGAAGCCACGGAGGCATCCTGCAGATGTGAGGAGCGCCCGCACCAGCTGGCTTTGCGTAGAGATCACCCTGGGTAAGGGCTGGGCCTGACTCCATCAGCTGAAAGGCCTTGAGAACAGAGCCGAGGCCTCCCTGAAGAAGAAGTCCTGTCGGGGTCAGCTCCTGCCCAAGAGTTCCAGCCTGCTGGCCCCTGTTCAGACTGGCCTGGTCACTCCCACAGTCAAGTAAGCCACTCCCACGGTCAAGTAAGCCAACCTCTGTCTCTCCATCTAAGCACCTACATCCCCACCTCCCTCTCTCCCGCCCCTGTCCTGCTGGTGCAGGTTCGGTTTGCTCAGGGAACCCTGCTGGCCGGTCTGCAGCAAGGGTGCCCGTCCTCACCCACAAATGGCCCGCAGGATGCGGGTCAGGGGCTCTCCGCCCACACCCAGCAGCAGCCTGTGTGGTCAGCCCACGCTTGCGTGGGGGCTACCCTGGGTGGCACGTAAGAAGGGGGTCCCCAAGGAAGGAGGCGGCAGGTCGCACAGAGTCCCTGGGTCTGCTACCATCTCCCCAGGGACCTGGGCCAGGCATCTGACTTCTCGGGGGGTTTAGTTCCTTCACCCTTATAAAAATGAGACAACAAACCCTTCCGCAAAGAGCTGTTCCCCAGGCGGCGGAGGTGAGGCCCAGAGAAGGGGTAGGGCCACCCCAGGCTCCCTAGGGGGCCGGCTCCGGACGGGCCTGCGGCAAGGCTGAGACCCCCGAGGACACGGTGCCTGCTACGCGTTTGGGAATTCCCAGTATGTCACATGTGATGACGACGCGGCTTTAGCCTCCTTGTCTTCCTACCTGTCTGGTTTATGCTTTGTCACATGTGGTAAAGTAGGTGACAGAGATCACCACTGGAGCTCTCTTTGGGTGCACAGTTCAGCAGTGGTCTGTGCATTCACGGTTGTGCACCCATCCCCCATCCACCTCCAGAACTTTCCATCTTCCCGTCCCAGTTAAACACCCACTCGCCACCCCCCCACCCCCCCCCCTGGCAACTCCTTCCCCTCGGTCTCTGGGAATCTCCCGTAAGCGGAATCACACAGCGTCTTCCCTCCTGCGATCAGTCTCTACTCTGGGATCAACAGTTGAAAAAAGCCAGCCGGTCACACTGGCCCCGGCCCAGCTTCATGCAAACGAAGGCACTCGGGTCCCTGCTCAGAACGTGGTGGGACTCTGCCTCCTGGTCTGAAGGGAGCGCGCTGGCCCCGGCCAGCCCAGCACTGCCCCCCTTCCCTGGCGACGGCTCCTTCCTGCTCCCCACAAGGCCAACCTCAGAGTCAGAGGAGACACGCCAATGCCAGAGGCGCCCTGGTCAGAAGGAGGAACTTCACCTTTCAAAACCCCTGAAGACAGCTCCAAGTCCTGGAGAAACCCAAAGAGGAAAAGACGGGGCTGTCGAAACCCAGCAGAACCCTCCCACTTCAGTCTATGAAAAATGAACTGCGTAGAACCCAAAGACAGTCCAACTGCAGAGAGTAAAAAATGAAGCAAATACGCTTGGCCAAGGACGATGACATGCCACAAACAGGCCAAGGGGGGACAGTGGCAGAGCAGGGCCTGGGAAGACGGGGAGGCCCTGGGGGCACGGAGGCCTCGGGAGGAATCAGAGAAACGAAATCTCAACCGCGGAGGCAGTGTTGCCCATCTCTCCAATCAGCACGGAGGTTTGGCCTTCGTTTTTCCAGCTCGAGTTGGTTTTCTAGTTTCACCCAGTACTTCCAGCAGGGGCCCGGGGGCAGCGTGTGGGGGGTGTGGTGCGTCCCAGTCTTCGGGAAAGCAACGTGACAGGCTGGTTCCAGAACCTCCCGTGCCCTGACGGGTGAGGCCCAGCTGGTCGGAGGGCTGTGGGGGCTGCGCTGCAAACCGAAAGGTCGCAGGATCGATTCCCAGTCAGGGCACGTGCCTGGGCTGGGGGTTCGGGGCCTGGCTGGGGTGCCCACGGGAGGTGACTGATTGGTGTTTCTCTAAAACACAGACGTTTCTCTTCCTCTCTCTGCCTCTCTTTCCTTCACGCTAAAATCAGTGAGCCTGTCTTCGGGTGAGGATTTAAAAAAAACAAAAAAGAACTTCTCCACGTCCTCCGACCCAGGAAGGGAACACAGCAAACCGAGGACCTGTAAGGTGGAGGAAGCTTTAGACCCAAAGCTGCTCACGACGAGCTAATTTGGAACACTGGGAAACGGGAAACCACCGAAATCCCCGAAGTTCTTGTGGGAAAGGTGGGGAGGGATTCAAGGGTTACGACCCAACTCCTGGGCAGAATAAAGCGAGAGTGACTGTGAAGAGTATGAACGCAGGCCAAAAAGTAAAGCCACTTCTGGAAAACACGATAAAAAACACAGAAACATTAAGATCACAACTATTTCTGCCCTGGCTGGTGTGGCTCAGTGGATTGAGCGTGGCCTGCGAACCAAAGGGTCGCCAGTTCGATTCCCAGTCGGGCACATGCCTGGGTTGCGGGCTGGGTCCCCAGTTGGGGGCGGGCAGGAGGTAATGTTTCTCTCCCTCTCTTTCTCCCTCCCTTCCCCTCTCTCTAAAAAGAAATAAATAAAATCTTAAAAAAAAAAAAAAGGATCACAACTATTTCCCATAACAAGTAGCCTTTCTGGCTTTAGAACCAGGCAAGGCAGAATTTGTTCATTTAGAAAGTACAGCAACCAACAAGCTGACAGCAAACTCTGGAACTGGAGCACAATTCAGACCCGTGGGACCCCAGAGGGTTTCTTTGTTCTCTTTCCTGCTCTCCAGCTCCCTAATTTGCTCTAGTCTGTGTTTTTATAGTAATAAACCAGGCCGTGTTAATTCCCAGTCTATGACCCAGCTTGGGACTGTCCTTTAGCTGCCGTAAAACATGAGACCGAGGGCCTGATAGCCCCCGAGACTGTCCCAACCCTCTGCTTTACTCTCAGCTGTCAAAGTCAGATGCGAGACTTGGTCACAAGTTCCTGTGCTCCTTGGATGCACACGGAGCACAGAGCTGAGCAAAATGGTCAAGTGCACACGCACTGTTTCCTGAGCACCCGCCAGGCGCCAGTGCCCCCCGGGCTCCTCAGGCACCACCGCACTCCATAACCCCAGCAGCCCGGAGGGGCACCTCGCAGATGCAGCAGGTGAGGCTTGGAGCACGCGACAGGCTCAGGGTCCACCTGCGGAGGGGCGTTGGAAGGGCCCCTAAAGACTGAAGCAGGGCAGCCCCAAATTACCCAAACACTGGTCACACTGATCATGAGCTTGGGACTCAGGAACCTTCAGACAGGTGACCTTATTATCTCCTACCTCCCCCACTCCCTGCAGCCCACAGGGTGCCAAGTTCTCCCAGCCCCGTACTTACAAGATCGCTGGGCAGGGGAGATAGTAGGGGACATAGGAGAATGGCAGCCAGTTCTCGGAATACACCCTGGGAAGGAGAAACACCTGCTGGTCCAGCTGCCCCAGAGGCTGAGACCTGGGGCAGTGGGGGACTCTGCCCACTTGGGGCACATCAGCGGGGGTCAAGGCCCCAGTGGTGTGTCTGCGGTCCCCAATCACCCCTGAGGTCTGGCTGACTGCGGAGGACAAAGTCTCCTGGTCTTCCAGCATGTGGTCATTAGCCACCTGTGAAGTCATTCATTCCTAGGGAGGGAATGTTCTTGACTCCACGCCCTGCATCCAAGAGGGGGTGGTGGTGTGCTGAGGGGCAGCCCAGGGAACTGCACGGAAGGAACACCCAGGGTGAACTTGGGCGCATAGCCAGGAGTTCCTCATCAGCGTGGCTAGGAGGATGGTGGAGGCAGAGGGAAGAGCATGTGCAAAGGCCAGGAGGCCAGCACTAGGCAAAATTCAGAAGCCTGGTTTGGTCTTACTGGGGTTGGGGTTTGGGTAGGGTTAGGTGTGCCAGGAAAGGGGTCAGGTTTGGAGGTTGAGATGCCAAGAGAGAAGTTTCAGGTGGGGCTGGAGGGCTCCAGGGCGCATGCTCACCACAGAACGCAGAGGGCCGTGCCTACCAGCAGGCAGAACCCCAGGCCCAGGGCCAGGGTGCGGCAGCGCATGGCTGGGTGCAGTGCCTGAGCCTGCGCACCTGCTGCGGGCGGGCCTGCCTCGGGGAAGCAGCCTCCTCTCTGAGCTTGTCGGTGAGGGGAACACCTGCAAAGAAATGCTCCTTACCCAGAGGACAGTGGCCCCGTCCTTGTTGTTCTGCCCTCCCCTGGGCGGCCCCACCATGGGAATGTGGACCCCAGGCCCAGTTCTTACGGCTCGGGGGCCAGCTCTCCCAGCTCAGCGGAAGCCTGGGAAGAGACACACCGCCCCCAGCCTAGGCTCTCGGGTCTCCCTCCTAACTCCTCCCAGAACGGTGAGCAGAGGGTTCCGGGTCCCGCCAAGCTGCACCGGGGCGGGGCGTGTGGGCGGGACTTGCGGAAGCGTTCCGAGAGCAAACGGGAGGACTACCGGAACTCTAGCCTAGAGCCTGCACTGCCGGGAGAGGGCCGCGACTCCCCAGGGCGGGGCGTGGAGCGGGGGCAGCAGTGCATTTCTCTGAGAGGTGAGGGCTGGCTATTCCAGGGGCCCTCGGGACGCGCTTCATCTCTCCCTAGCTCGGTAACGTAGGACAGGTCGCTTTCCCGCCTCCATCACAGCCTCAGGGATGTCTCCGGATAAAGGGGCTGGGAGAAAGGACAATACGCACCGCCCCTGAGGATGACGTGCGGGAAGGGCGGTAGAGCGCTTGGCTTGGTCCAGGTCACAGCGAGCACGGGACCGGCAGGGCTCCTCCTGAGGTCACAGAAAGATCCCGGGGCTGGAGTTTCGGTGGCCTCTGGCAAGCCGGCCCCCTCTCCCGCCCTCTGCGGGCTCGGTTTCCCCACATGGGCCTGGACGCGCATAAGTCTTCGACTTCGGCTCCGCTAGGCTGTACGTCCCGAGGGGCCTAAGACACAGAGCCGGCCTGAACCCTGTCCGCCCCAGCCCCGAGTCCGCAGCGACACCTCGATTTCCGCCCCGCTGTACGGGCTCAGGGCTACGAACGCTCCTCCGCCGCCCCAGCGCGACTCAGGAACAGCGTGGGGCGGAGGGAGCGCAACAGTCCCTTGCAGGGTGCAGACTCACCCCCTGCGGCCGGACCCGCGTTAGGACGGACGGAGGGACGCACCCCGACCCGGTGATCAGCGACTCTGCTCGCCAGGGTCCCCGCGAGACCCCGTGGCGGCGCTGTGCCCAAAGAAGAGCGCGGATTGGAGCCGGGTGGGTCCGCCAGGAAGCAAGGTTGCCCCTCCCACGGATGCAGCCCAGAACCCCGCCCACCGACCACAGCCCCGCCCACCGACCGCAGACCCCGCCCCCGGTTCCCAGCACTTGCGAGAGTCCGCAGGACTCTGCCCACCACTAGCCATCTGTTCTGTGCCTTAGGACAAAGCAGGCCCAGCTCCAGAGAGAGAAGCACGGACCTGGGGACTCGGGGCCAGGCCTGAGAAGTCAGAGAAACGATTTGGGGGAAAAACTTGAATGTCTTTAGCAAACATTGAAGCAATCACAACTAGGGAAAACCAGCTGGTCGTCGCACTGACTCGGTTTAGGATCGTTCCGCCTTTGCTTAGGACCTCCGAGCCTGGCACCTGGACTGGGGGGCCAGGAGCCGCTCCCGGAATCTCCTGGTGCCCCTGTAAAGAAGGTTGGCCATACTTTCCTTCCAGGGTCTGTCTGTAGCCTTGACCCTGGCTCACACCCAAACTCCAGAAGCCTCAGAGGGGCCCTCTTACAGCTTAGGTGTGGTGCGGGAGGGGACGTGGAAGGTGCCCCAGGGGTCAAAAAGGTAGCAATAAAGGGGTAGGGAGAAACCAGACACAGAGGAACCGCAGAAGACAAAACTACTGAGGTTCAAAGTCACAGCGATGCAGCTTGAAGCTGCAAACCTAGATCTGCAGGCGCCAGGGTACAGCCTCCCAGGTCCCTCAAGGGGGTTACCACCTGGGTCCCTCGCGTTTTCTCTGGAGGACCTCTGGGCTCCGCACGGCAGGGCCCGTTTCCCCAGTGTCTGCAGGCGCCCCTCGGAGTGCCGAGGAGCTGGCGACCACGGGCTGAAAGGTCACCTTCCATTTTTAGCTGCAAACTGGCTCCCTGGGCCCCGGTCAGGGACCAGCTGGTTTGTTTTTCTCCCTCGGTGTAAGCTTGCGGAGTTCCCTGGTGTGCCCTCTTGTTGACGAGAGAGACCTGGTTCTTCTTGCCGATGCGTGTGAAGAATTACAGCTCAGCAACTCCATTAGCCTGCAATCAGTTTAGTAGCGGCCTGTCCCATGGAAGAGAATGGATCTCGCTGGCGGGGATGGGGGGTGGGGGGTGGGGGCAAAGCAGGGCAGCGAACGTAAGGGCAGCTGAAGGCCGGGGCAGCACGAGAGCCAAGAGAGGCAGTCCTTTGTTCTGAGGATTTACATAGTTGGTGGGATGGGCGGAAAAAAGTTACATATTGATTGACGGGTAAAGGCGGTGCCAGCTTTCCCAGGGGGATGTGACCACCCAAACTTAGGTATGGGTGGGGGTCTGTTAGCCCGAATCCTTAGCTTGCTCCAGACCTCATTTATTCATCTTGTTCTAAAATAGATACGTGCCAAGGGGCAGTTAATTAAAATTGGGGCAGTCACACAAAATTATTGATGGGCTCTTTCTATAAGCATTAGGGACTCCCTCATAAAACAGATGGTGACCAGAGGTAGGCAATTCACCCAAGTTATTTTATGGGCTGCTTCTTTGGGCACCGTGGACCCTCCTGCATTCCAGGCCCTGGGATGAAAGCACAGTGTCAAGGCTTTCTCTCCCAGATAGAGGAAACGCTACATAGAATTTCAAGGACTTCCCAGCTCCTGTGCTAACACAGCGTTTCTTGTGATGTTGGATTATCTGGCAATATTATCAGACCAGGCTCAGGACTGCTAAGATAGTGGGTGAGACCTGTCTCCCTCCTCCTCCCTGCCTCAGTTTACTATTCATTCCACCTAAGTGGTAAAAGGCATTGCCTGGCAACCAGGATCCTAGGTGCTGGCCAGTAACAGCAGTGCAGTCTCAGTTCTTCCTGTGCTGTCCCCTGCCTCATTTTGGACACTGGTGCCTCCCTGGCGATGAATGTGAGCAAGGCAGGCACACCGAGCACTCTGCCGACAGCTGCAGCCCTCTCCTGGCCCAGCCAGGGAACTGTCCTCCCCCCACCCCCAAAAGATAAATTCAGCCCAAGGACAGCCTCAGGATCAGCTTGGGAGGAGCTGGGTGAAAAGACTGATGTCACACAAAAGGGACCTCCATATCATGCACGCACACACACATATTTTAAAAACCTTTTATTAAATATCTTCTTAGGGTGGGGAGGGCCCTGGAGACGGCCCTCCCACTTCCTGGCTGTGGGTGAGATGCTGTCCTGCCCGTTCTGGTATGAGTTCCAAGGGCAGAGCGGGGATGGTGTCTGGGGTAAAGAACATGGGGGAGGGGTGGGCAGAGCACAGGCTGAAGAGGCTTCCTAGCCAGCAGTGAAGAAGGATCCAGAGCCATCTCTCCATCCAGGCCCTGTGGGTCCAGTGCCAGCTCCTGGTCTCTGTCAGAGGCCAGCGTGGGTGCGGGTGGATGATGGTTCTCCCCGCAGGGCCGGCGGGTCTAGATGCCCCTGGCCTGTGGCGGAGCTGCCTGCAACCTCGCGTCAGGTGTGGGGTAGTGCCCAGCTGCTCTTCCTGGGCCTCAGGACACTCCAGGACAAAGTTTGTGCTGCTGTCCCCGACGTTTGGAGTTTAGGAGCTGACCGAGTGTACACAGCAGGCAGCGACTTTCCTTCTGGGCAGGGAGAGGTCAAAATGGAGCAGGTCACCGGACCAGGAGAAGGAGCTGTCCCTGGTCCTGGCCTGTTGGCTGCCGTGGTCGGAGCTGCTGGGACAGTGGATGCTCACGGGAGCCTGTGGTCACAGATGATCTGTACCTGGGAAGGTGTGAGGGGAACGTAGAGCGGGCAGTGCCCCGCAGCTGGCAGGGCTCCATGCCCACAGACCGTGCTCCTTGGCAAAAGTCCACCAAGAGCACAGAAAGCATCAAGGGTCAACAGCAATCCATGACAGGTCAGATCGGCCTGTCTGTGGGCACAGTCACTCAGAGCAGAGACTTTCAGGATGGAAACTGCCTCTCGGAGCGGCCTGGGCTGGCAGGTGGGGCGGAAGGTGCCCGTGTGGCCGGGTCCACTCCAGTCTGCATTTGCCTGCCAACCTGACGGCCAGACCGCAGGCAGGGTGGCCCTGGGGCTGCCCACTTCCACGGGTGAATTCTACCAGACATTTAAGGAAAAACACGCCAATCCTCCCCAAACTCTTCCAAAATATTAGAGTGAAGGGAACCCTCTCAAACGTATTTTTGTGTGGCCAGCGTTATCCTGAAACTAAACAAGATAATGCAAACAAGGTCACTACAGGAAAACTACAGGTCAATATCCCTAAGGACTATCGATGTAAAAATTCTCAACAAAATACTAGCAAGCCAAATTCAACAGCATTTTAACAGGGTTATCCGCCACGATCAAGTGGGGTTTATCCATGGGATGCAAGGGTGGGTCAGCATGCAATCAACTGGCGTGACTCATTACATTAATAGTATGGGAGAGAAAAACCATATGGTCCTCTCAAACAGAAAAAGCACCTGACAACACTTGACATTTGTGCATCATAAAAAACTCAGTGAACTGGATACAGAAGGAACCAACTTTGCCATAAAAAGGCCATAGATGACAAACCCACAGCTAACATCATACTCAGTGATGGAGAGTGGAAAGCTTTCCTAGCAGATTTTCCTGGCAAACCACGTTCCTGGGTGGCTGTGCGTCAGAAAGTTCAGGGTGTTGGGAGCCAGCATCCTACCCGCCCCCCGGCTGCCCTGGAAAAGCCTCCCTGGCAGGGAGAGCCCGGCTGTATCTGCAGGACACTGGCAGCCATTGGAAGGAGGGGACAACGCTGAAGTGCCAAGCTTTTACAGGGTTTCCAGAGGAGGATGTTGATTTTTTATTTTACCTATTTTATTCCTTTTTTATTGTGTCATTTTCATTACCAGTTGTTTCCCCTCTACTCTCTTCCACCTCTACCCACCCCTAGGCCATCCAGGAAAGGATGTTTAAACGCCAGGCAGTAACCCTTTAGTTCCTGTCTCCTGGGGGCACGCGGCCACGTGGGTCCAGCCTACCGGGCCCTGCAGCAGGTGGTGTGGGCTCCAAAGGACTAAGCTTTAACATGAAGCAGAAACTCTGGACCTTGCCCTAGCTGGTGTGGCTCAGTGGGTTGAGCACCGGCCTGCAAACTGAAAGTTTGCTGGTTTGATCCCCAGTCAGACCAAAGGCCTGGGTTGTGGGCGGGGTCCCCAACTGGGGGCACATGAGAGGCAACCGACTGATGTATCTCTCACATGTTGATGTTTCTCTCCTTCCCTTCCACTCTCTAAACAAACACACAAATAAATAAATACAATCTTTTTTAAAAAAAAAAGAAACTCTGGACCTTGACTTTTGTTTTGGTCTTGCTGAGGACATGGTTGGACTTTTTCCATGGCAGAGCAGACAGAGATGGGTCATTGGCCACCCAGGGGGCAGCTTCTACCTCCACCCAAATAAACCTTGCCACACCACAGTCTCTGTGCATGGGTCCTTGGAATGCTTTCCTCGCCATCCCATGGAAGACAACACCCCCACCCTCCAATGGACTGGTCTTCCCTCTCGGTGCGTCAAATTCTCCCAGGAAATCTCGGACACAGAGGCTGGGGCTAGGGTGTGTCCTGCGCAGGCGGGTCTCTGATTTCCGCACCCCCTTCCCCTGCAGGGCCTGCCACAGCTGCTCACCTCCCTCCTCCTCTTCACGTTCATCAGATTCCCCGGGAAGGCGGACAGCCAGGGCCCATCAGAAAGAGCCCCAGCCCCTTCAGCCCTCCATCCTCAGCCATTCCCACCCTGCGCTACCGCCAGAGCCCACCAGGGGGCAGGGCAGGACTTGGACCTAAACCCCGCTCTAGGGTGCCGGGGAGCTGGGCTCTTGAGGCCAGGGACCTCCTAGCCCCGCCCCCTCTTCCGACAGACAGACTGAGGCCTCTGGCCACACTCACGTGTGTCTGCTGTCTGCGCAGGGCTGCCTTCTCCCTGACTTGCTCGGGCGGGCTCTCCTGGCATTCTGGCCACAGCAGATGCCACTTAGTGAGGACGTTCGGACCCTCCAGCCCAGTGAGACAGGCCTCTCCGCAGCTCCATCTGACTCTATTTTTTTTTTAAAGATTTTATTTATTTATTTTTAGAGAGAGGGAGACAGAGAGGGAGAGAAACAGCAATGTATGGTTGCCTCTCACATGGCCCTCACAGGGGACCTGGCCTGCAACCCAGGCATGTGCCCTGACCGGGAATCTAACCGGGATCGTCTGGTTCCCAGCCCGCGCTCAATCCACTGAGCTACACCAGCCAGGGCCAGAGCTCTTTTCTATCACTGGTCTCTGAGTCTGTGCTTTCGTTCGCCTCCCCCGGACTGAGCCCCGGGTGGACAGGGGCCCCTGGGTGGTTTTCAGCACTGCCCTTGGAGTCATCAGGGCTTCTGCCCAGCAGGAGCGCTTGGTACTTGGAGCCCTCCCTCCCACTTTTGACCAGCTCAGATTGTGAAGACCAGTGCTAGTAATAGGAGGTGCCAATTGCTGGGGGACAGCTAGCAAGACCGCCGAAGGCTCCCTGCGCACAGCTCCCACTGACCTGGGAGACTGCCCCTGGTGGCCAGAACTGGAACTGCAGCCCCGGGCAAGGACACCACACAGCAAGACGGGACCCTAAGGTAGTGAGTGGTTCTCCAGGTTCCCAGGGGGACCTTCAGGCACCAGGCACAGCATGAGGGACCTCAGAGGCCTTCCTTGCCCCTCTCTCTGTCTACCCATTGGTGTTGTCTTCATCCAAGAAGCATCCTCGCCTGGGCCCAGACAATGACCCCCACCTGATTCCAAATAAGGACTCCAATACGGACTGGCATTTCCCAACACCCTGGACTCCGTGCGCAGTGCTAGGGCACATGCTCCCCTAACCCACGTCCTCCCCGCCAGTGCCCTGAGCCGCTGTCAGACCTCCCGGGACTCCAGGGAGAGGAAAGTGTCTCAGAGCCCAGTGGGTCATTGATGGGGAACTAAAGGCAACAGACAATGTGTGAGCACATGGAACTCTTGGGGCAGCCACTGCAGGCACCCTGATGTATACAGCGGACATGATGGCCTCTCTCCTGCTGCCGCTGCCTGCACTGGGGAGCATGAGCCTGTGGATGCTCCGGAGGCCCTCAGAGGTCGGTGATCCCCCATCTAGAGACCCAGAGCTGAGCCATGGCTGGTGTGGCTCAGTGGATTAAGCGCTGGCCTGGGGACCAAAAGGTTGCTGGTTCAGTTCCCAGTCAGGGCACATGCCTGGGTTGTAGGCCAGGTCCCCAATTGGGGGCGTGGGGGGTCAGATTGATGGTTTTTCATACATTGATGTTCCTCTCCCCCCCTCCCCCCTCCCCGTCTCTCTCAGAATAAATACATAGCCCCATCTGGTGTAGCTCAGTGGACTGAACACGGGCTGGGAACCAAAGGGTCCCAGTTTGATTCCCAGTCAGGGCACATGCCTGAGTTGCAGGCCAGGTCCCCAGTGAGGGCCATGTGAGGAACAATCATACACTGCTGTTTCTCTCCCTCTCTGTCTCCCTCCCTTCCCCTCTCTCTAAAAATAAATAAATAAAATCTTTAAAAAAAAAAAAAGATAACACATCCACAAGCTCTGCCACTCAGGATGTGGACATATTTGGGGGCAGCCGTTATTAGCCAGCCACACGGGACAGTTGACAGAGAGAAGAACACCTTGTTCTGCTGTGGTCCAGGGAGGTTTCTTGGAAAAGCTGATGTAAATTTTTTAAATTTTAGATGTAACTCATATACCATAAAGTTTCACTTTTTAAAAGTGTACAGCTCGCCCTGAATAGCCAACACGATTTTGAAGGTGAAGGGCAAGGCTGGAGGAGTGACAGTCCTACTGGACTTCAAGGCCCACTGTGAAGAGACGTCATCAAGGTGGTATGGCATTGGGAAAAGGACAAAGCAAACCAATGGGCAGGAACAGGGGGCCCAGAAACAGACCCACGTCCACATGGCCAACCGGCCTCTGACGAAGCAGCAAAGGCGACATGAGGGAGCCGTGGTGGCACCTTCCGTGAACGGCGCTGGAACAAGGGACATCCCCATGGAGAACACGGGTCTAGACGCAGCCCTCATGGTCTGCACCGAAGCGACCTCAAAGTGGTGAAAAGCCTAGAAGACAACACGAGAGGAAACCTAGATGACCTCGGATACGGTGGTGACGTTTTAGGTACAACGGCAGAGGCAAAGTTGGACCTTATTAGAATTGAAATATTCCCCTCTGTGAAAGACAATGGCAAGAGGGTAAGAAGCCAAACTTGAGACTGGGAGAAAATATTTGCAAATGACATACCTGATAAAGGACCGATGTCCAAAATATATTAAGAGCTCTTAAAACTCAACGATAAGGAAGCAGACAACACAATTTAAAAAAATACAACTAAAACAAAATCACAGACAAGAATGAAAATTAAAGCAAGAAGGCCCTGGCTGGTGTGGCTCAGTGGACTGAGTACAGGCCTGTGGACCAAAGCATCGCCAGTTCAATTCCCAGTCAGAGCACATGCCTGGGTTGCAGGCCATATCCCCAGTATGGGGTGTGCTAGAGGCAACCATACATTGATGTTTCACTCCCTCTCTTTCTCCCTCTCTTCCACTCTCTAAAAATAAATAAAATCTTAAAAAATTAAAAAAAAAAAAAGGAAAATTAAGGAAAGAAAAAATTGTACCAGGCAAATACTAAATAAAAGAAACCACACCTGCCCCAAGGGGGAACATGGGACACAGATCTTAATGGACACCTCGCCAAAGAAGATGTACAGATGGCAAATAAAAACACGAAAGATGCTCCCCGTTTGTCATCGGGGAGACGCAGATTAAAGCAACCAAGAGACAGTGCGCACCTAGTAGAATGGACAAACCGGAACTTGTGCCACGCCAATGCGGGCCCGCATGTGGGCTGATGGGAACTCTTGGCCACTGCTTGTGGAAGGCGAGACGGCAGAGCCACATCAGAAGACAGTTGGGTGGTTTCTTACAGACAGAACAAACTCCTACCACATGAGCAAGCCATTACACTCCTTGGTATTTATCTAAAGGAGCTGAAAACGCTTGTCCACACCGAAACCTGACCGTGGGTGTTAATAGACATTTTATTCGTAATTGCCAAACACGTGGAAGCAACCAAGACGCCTCCAGTGGGTGAGCAGGTGAATAAACTGCGGCCTGCCGACGGTGGGGAGTTGCTCAGCACTTGGAGGACAGGACCGGTCATGGAAAGGCGGGGAGGGATCTTAGATGCACGTGAGGAAGTGGAGGAAGGTTGTATTGCAAGGCTACACTGCAAGCCACGTGATTCCGACTCTACGACCTTCTGGAAAAGGCAAAACTGCGCGGACAGCAGCAAGATCAGTGATTGGCTAAGACTGGGGACCATGGGGCGGAGTCAGGGGGAGGGGTGAATAATGCGCAGAGCGCGGAGGAATTTGAAAACGCTCTGCATGACATCGGTTCTTCTGGCCGAGTAGCACTCCGCTGCACGGAGGGAGCGCGCCTTGCTTATGCACGCGTTGGCTGGGGGACAGGGAGGTTCGGTGGGCACTTTGTGGCCGTCACGCGCAATGCTGCTATGAGCGTTCGTGTACAAGTTTTTGTGTGAAAGGATGTCTTCCTTTCTCGCGGGTAGATACCTGAGAGCATAAACCGCCCTTTTTCTCCGCAGCTGCACCACTTTGCCTCCCCCCGACCCCCGGCAGGGGATGGGCGGGGGTTTCCTTTTCTCCACGTCCTTGCCAACGCATGGAGTCGTCTGGCTTTTTCATTGCCACCGTCCTTGCGGGGGTGAAGTGGTGGCTCGTTGCGGTTTGGATTTGCTTTTCCCTGGTGACTGACGACGTGGCCATTCGTATGTCTTCTCTGGAGCGATGTCTATCCAAAATGCATCGCCCGTTTTTACTTGGGCTACTTGTATGTTGTTGTCCAGTTGTAAGAGTTTATTATACATTCTCAATTATAGACCCGTATCGGATATGTAAAGACGTGCAGATATGTTCTCCTCTTCTGTTGCCTTTTTACTTTCTCGATAATGTCCTTGGATGCACAAAAGTCTTAATTCTGTTGACGCTCGGTGGCTCTGTCTCCCCTGGGGGCGCTTACACTGGGTGTCACACGTAAGACACCATGGCCTAACCCAAGGCCGTGAAGACTTAGTCCTACGTTTTCTCCTAAGAGGTTCATAGTTTTAGGTGTTGCCTTTACACCTTTCAACCAACTGGAGTTCATTTTCACCTGTGGTGGGAGACAGGGGCTGAACTTCACTTTTCTGCAGGCGGACAGCCGGCTGTCCCAGCACCACTTCCCGGGAGGGCTCTCCTTTCTCCCTGTTGTTCTCTACCTGCAGGTTTCTTTCTGCGCTTTGGGAGTTTCAGCCTCTGCCTATGTTGCCTGGTCATTAGCAAAACAATTGACACATACTTGACAAGTGTCCCCTTTGGTTGTGGTGGGTGCCCCCTGGTGGCTGGGGAGACCTCCCTGCACTACCACCATCTGGCTGGATGGTTTCTGTGTCTTTCCAACTGGGTTCTCTGTCTCTGTATTTGCCCCCCAGATCCATCCTCAATGTAGCAACTGGAGTGACCCTTTAAAACCCTAAGCCACACCCCCACTTTGTAAAATCTCTCCGAGGGCTCTCTCCAGCCCATTGAAAAGTTAACATCCTGACAGCGGCCTACAAGCCTGACACGTGGCTCCGTGGCTCCCAGCCTCCCCCTGACCTCATCGTGGGCCAGGCTGCCCCTGCGCCGTCTGCTCCAGGCACAGCGCCCCCTGCAGACTCTCACTCGACGTTCCCTCCACCTGGCACCCTCTTCTGTTGGATGATTTCATGCCTCACTTCCTTCACTGTCGTTAATTCTGGGTTCAAATGTCGCCCTGGTGAGATTGTCTCAAACCAGGGCCACTTAAAACGCAAACCACGTCCCTGTCCTCACACTCCCGGTTCAACGTGTCCCACTTCAACTTTTCCCCTTGGCACTGGTAGCCTGTAATTACGTGAATGAGCATTCCGTCAGGACACGGGGGCCATACAGCAGACTGAGCAGGAACCGTTTGCACAGTGAACAAAGGGAACTGTAGAGCCTAGGCCAGGACTGTAGGAGGGTGGCTAAGAAACCATGCCCGCCCCTCCTCCACCCCACAATGGCTGGGTTCAGACCTTGCTGGAGCAGGTGTGGCTGCCAGGGGCACCGGGGTGGGGACAGCGCTCCCCTTCCGCCCCACTACCTCCCAGTGACGTCTGATACAGTTGGCGAACTCAGTAGAATTCAGTCCATGGGGCGCAGGGCAAGATGGGGGGTGACGGAGGCCCCTGAAGCCCTGTCGCAGGTTCGTGGGGGCCGCCTGTTCCCGATGGTCCCTGCGTGTTGTCCCCCATCATCTTCAGTGATGGAATCACGTTCGTCAGTGTCACGAGAGGCTTAGCTCAGCGACTCCCATGTAACAAGTGAAACAGCCAGTCTCTGCGGTGCGGTCTGCAGAACAGGGCGCAGGAAAGGCCCTAGCGAGTCCAGCAGAGCTGCCCATCCCGGTTCCCATAGTGCACGGGCCCCGCCCCTGTCCCCAGCAGGGCCGTCTGTCTGCACAGCCGCACCTTCCAAGCTGGGACTTAATTACTGGGTCAGGCCATCGCCCTCGGTACCCCCCATGACAGAGTGCTTATTATTACTATTTAGTGAGTACTTGGGGGTGTGCAATCTACAGCGGTGTCCAATCTTGGGCCAGAGAAGCACAAAGCTGCCCTTGTGTGGCCTCAGCACCTGCCTACAGGTCCCGGATCTGCTGCGGGTCTCGGGGAAGAAGATTCTGGCCCGAGAACTACAGGGTCAGGGAGGGGGAAGGCCAAGTTCTTGGTGGGGAGGCAGCCAGGGCTGAGGTCGGCAGTGTCATGAACTCTGAGCCCAGGCCCGCACGTGGCCTGTCAGCCATTCACCGGAAGGCAATGAGAGTCGAGGGTTGTGCTGGGGGCACATGAGGGGTCCAGGCTGACCAGGGGCAGGGAAGTGCTTGGGAGGAGGACTCTAGAGGAACGAAAAGGAAGGGAGTCACATGTGGGTCGGGACAGGGTCAGGACAGGTTCTGATGGTCTCCGGACCCCACTCCGTGCAGAAAGCGGGGACGCACTGCGCCCCCACCTCTGCTATTCTAAAGCTCAGCCCCTTTCTCCTCTGCAGCCCTGGCTCCAGGAGGGGCGAGTGGGGGAGGGGAGTGAAGCCGCGCCCGCCCTTCCCTCTGTGGCGCCAAGAGCACCCACGGCAGTGATAGCAGCCTGACACGGCCCTCCCCCCGATGGCTCACCTGGCAGGGGCACCCGAGGTGGCGATTAGGTGCCCACTGCCAGGTGAGCCATTGGTGGCACCTAATCACCACCCATCACATCCCAACGACGATGACGTCCACTCACCACCCAGGGTGGACTTGGCCTGGACGCCGGGTGGGAGGGGTATGCCCTGGGCCAAGTGCCCCCGGGGCCAGGAGCTGCGAGTATTAAAGGGCCGCCCTGTGGGGAGCCACACGGCCTCATCCAGAACCCCCAGGTGGCCTGCGGGTGACTGAGCACAGAGCCCTGGAGATGCAGGTCCTGGTCCTGACCATCACGTTTGGCCTGATCACTGCGCTGCAGGCCCTGGACCCTCCGTCTTTGGCTTTGGAGGGACTGGATGTGAGCCTGGGCCGGGCGGGGAGGGCAGGTGTCGGGGAGAGGCCAGGGGTGCTGGAGGCGGTGGTGGCCGGGGCGCTGTCTGTCTCAGGAGATGTCACTTAGGGGCAGAGCAGGAGGGCTCTGTCCTGCTGACTTGGGCAGGGTCGCCCCTCAGCTCAGGGGCTGGAGCGGGGAGCAGGCTCAGCCTGGGCTATTGAACTGACGCCCCGGGAACCCCAAGGCACCGCAGGGCCTCCCGAGGGAGGCCCCATTGGGTGCCCGGGGACAGCCCCTGCCGAGGCCAGGTTCGCCGGGTCGCAGACAGCCCTCGGCTGGAGCTGGGAGCTCTGAGTGCGGGGCTGGTGCTAGCAGAGCTGGGGCACAGATGTGTGAGGCCCAGCCTGCCCTCGGGGGCTGCCGCCAGCTCACTGGGAAAGGCGGGTGGGTGAGTGGGGAGGCCGGGCTGTGCTGGGGGGCTTACAGCCCACCCTGCTCAGATCACAGGGACATGGTACGTGAAGGCCATGGTGGCTGACAAGGACCTGCTTAAGGAGAAGAGTTCCAAGGAGGTGTCCCCCATGACGGTGGACATCCTGAACGGTGGCTACCTGGAGGTCTCTTTCACCTTCATGTGAGTGCCACCCACCGCGGGTCCAGCTGCCCCTCTGTCCCCTCCCCAGGCTGCGGTGTGGCCCAGGAGCTGCCCGCCATGAAGCCACCCCCCCTCCAGTTTGGGGATCAGTAAAGGGCATGTGCTCCTGACCTTGGGTGGAAATAGTCCCGGGCAGTGCGGAGTGGGGGGCGGCGGACAGTGAAATTTGCAGGGACCCTGGATCAGAGGCCCGTGTGCAGGGGTGGGGGCAGGGTGAGCTCGGGTGTGTTTCCTGAGAGCAGCCCCTGCGCCCTGCTTTCCCCAGGAAGAACGGCCAGTGCCACGGGTTGAAGATTGTGATGCACAGCACGGAGGAGCCCGGCAAATTCAGCCTCTGTGAGTCCCCGAGGCCTGAGCCCCCGCCAGAGCCTGGCGCTCCCACCCCCGGCTGCCCTGCTGCCTGGGGTTCCCACCCTGTCCCCCTTCTGGGATGCTCACCTCTCCCTCCCCAGGGGTCTCCTTGTCCTGGCATCAGGCTCCAGATGGAACACGTTTGCCCGGAGCAGGGGTGAGGGGCCCATGTCCCCCTAGGGGGCCCCGGCTGGTCACCTGGCAGGGAAACGGAGGGCTGTGGCAGGGGCAGCAGGGTGGTGGGGCAGCTGCTGGGCAGGGCTCCTCTGGCCCCCGGTGATTCTAGAGCTTGATTTGGGACCTTCCCCAGAGAGAGGTGCTTTCCACAGTGCCAGGGTCCAAGGTTGGGGGCAGCCTGTCCTCGGCCCTCCCGATGGGACCCTCCGTGCAGCTGAGGGTGGCCAAGAAGCCGAAGCGGTCCAGAGTGTTCTTTAATGCGGTCTGGAGCACGCTCCCTAGGCTTGAAGACCCTGAGACCCTCTCTCTGTGCCCACAGCGAGGGACAAGCAGTACGTGTACATCAAGCCGCTGCCAGTGAAGGACCACTTCATTGTTTACTTCGAGGGCCAGACCCACGGGAGAAGGCTCCGTGGGGGAAAACTTATAGGTAGGGGCTGCCCTCCCTGGCCCCTTGCCCACAATCTCTGCTTCCAGAAGCCCGTGGAGCGGGCAACGGCTGCGCCCTGGTTCTAGAATACGGCCCTTTGTGGCGGTCCTTGTGTGCGCCTCACAGTTGATTGCCTGGGGCCACCAGTCCCTGCCCCTTTGGTGACCTGACCTCTCACCAGGGGGATTCTGGCCACCACAGCTGCGAAGTGCCCTTTCCTGGGGTCTCCAGCTGCGGGGGCGCGGTCAGCATGGGGGCAGGTGGCGTTGCTGATAGAGGATCTAACCTCCCTGGCAAGGACCCTCCGGGCTGGGGGTGAATCCGGGAGTTGTCTGGTCAGTGGGCAGCACAGTCCCTCTGGGCCATGAGGTCGTTCCAGGTTAGGGACATGACTCTGAGGTCAGCTTTGGGGTTGGGCCTGGGTCCGGTTCCCGAGGGGCCCTCAGTGGCTCGAGGTATCCCCACTCCTGTCTCCACAGTCCCTGCTCTGCACCCACTTTTGGGCTGAGACCTCCTCTCCCAACCTCTCCAGGGCAGAGCCCCAGGGCCGGAGGGGTCCGCCTGCCCCCTGAGGCCTCGGACTCACCTGGCCACCTGTCCTGCAGGTAGAAGTCCCGATGTGAACCCGGAAGCCCTGGAAGCATTTCAGAAATTCACTCAGCGCAAGGGGTTGCCGCCAGAGGATATGTTCCTGCCCACCCAGATGGGTGAGAGGCCACTCTGCCCGCCTTCCCGAGTCCACCCTTCAGCTCCCCCTCCCACTGCGTCCCTTGTGTCCTTCTGTGTCTTTGTGACCCTCCTGTCCCCTCTCTCCATCCCCTCCGAGGGGGGTATGCCAGCCCTGTGACGTGTCCCAGGGACCCCAGGCGGCCCCGCGCTGGCTCTTGGTTTTCAGAGTCCGAGCTGCAGCCGGCATGGGGTCAGGGCACTGGCCCAGGGGGTCGCCTCATACTTGGGTTTTTCCTGGTTTCCACAGAAAGCTGCGTCCCTGAGAGTGACTAGGGTGAGTGACCCCTGCGGCCAACAAGACTCCTGAGTTCAACGGGATGTCAAGGGCCACCCTCAAGGGCAGGCAGGAGGGACCCCTTCTCTGCTCTGAGATGCCTGCTGGCACCTCAGACGTCCGTCCCGCACGTCGCTCCTGGGACGAGGGGCTCCTTTCTTTGCTCGGTCTGCTGGGTCTGCTTTTTGTGCAAGTCAGGCACACGGTCCAGCTCTGTCCCCACCACGGCCGCCCGCCTGGTAGCAGCTGGAACCTGGCCCCACCCTGCAGCCCCCAGAGCCCCGTGTCGGCCCCTCCAGCCCTCTCCCTTCCCAGCCTCGCTGACCCTCCCCTCCCTTCCAGGGCGGGGGCCTCCATACTCCCCAGGGCTGCACCGCCAGGACCCACGCTGCTGCAGGACAAAGAAGGACCCTGTGGCCCCAGCCCACTCTGTGCTCCCCCCAACTGTGTACCCCTTCTGCAGCCCTGGAGCCCCTCTCCCGGTGCCACATAAAGAGCTTCAGCAGTTCCCAGTGACTCTGCCTGTCTGTGGGGCCCCCCAGGGTGGCAGGGGACGGGGAGGGGTAGGGAAGCCAGGGCGGGAAGGACGGGGACCCGGGGCAGGCGCTGCAGTCTGACCAGCACAAGGGTCAGGGTGGAGGGCGGGGGCTGCGGCTCTGCCCGAGGTCCGGGGGGCGTCTGCGGGCACTGGTGGTCGCGTGGCTGGGGAGAGGGGATGTGAGACAACAGGGGCGGCTCCAGCCGTGCGGTGGGGACACCTGTGCAGGTGTGTCACCTGGCCATCTCACTGCCCAGTGTCTGGAGGCTGCGGCAGGAGCGGGTCAGGGAGGCTGCAGTAGAGGGTGCACGCAGGACCCCAGGTCGGGGACAGCAGGACACTGGGACCGCTGTGTGCGGCTCTGCTCCTGAATGTGCCACCACTCTGGTGACTGCACTTCCCCTGAGTTACCCTGGGGCCCGGCACTGACGTGGCTGACAGCTGCCCACTGGGGCCGGTCTCCTTGCTCATGGTGGCAGGGGTGGTGTCCCCAGCCAAACTGCCCGGGGACATAGGGTGTGGGGGTTCCCTCCACGTAGGGTCAGTGCAACCTCCTGAGTCCCAGGCCCCTGGTCCCCAGTGGAGGGCGATCGCCATTCTGCCTGGGGGCGTGGCCTCCTCAAAGCTCAGGGGTCTCTCCCGGAGGGGCTCCCTGCGTGGATGTCACAGACCCCTGTCCTGCCGAGTGCACAGATACAGGCCTCTGCTCGCCCTCTGGAGCAGCTCCTCTAGGTCCCAGGACGCGTGTCCCAAGAGGACGCTCAGAGGAGGGGTGGCCAGTGTCAGGTTCTGGGGACAGCCTCCCAGCACCATCCCTTCTCCACGCTCCTCCCCCTGAGACCCCCCCACCCCCCCGCCCAGGAATATTCCTCTCTCTAAAATAAAATTAAATGTAAAAAACTGTATTTTATTTTATTAAAACACATCTTTCTCTCTCTCTGTCTTTAGATTTTATTTATTTATATTCAGAGAGGGGAAGGGAGGGAGAAAGAGAGGGAGAGAAACATCAGTGTGTGGTTTCCTTTGATATGCTCCCTACTGGGGACCCAGCCGGAAATCCAGTCCTGTGCCCTGACTGGGAATCGAACTGGCAACCCTTTGGTTCAAAGGCTGGAGCTCAATCCACTGAGCCACACCAGGCAGGGCATAAATTAAAAAAATTTTTTTTTTTAAATCATGGACTTAAGTCCCTGCTTACAAGCCTTTTGGGTCAGACAAGTTTTGCAGGCTCTGAATACACCTTCCGTGGATTTTCTGTCCCTCCCACAAACAAGCTCTGCATCCGTCTATCCTTCTGAGGACCTTGGGAACAGGTTCAGCCTCAGACTTCTGGGTGTAGGAGCCGAAGGGGTTACTTTTTTCTTTATAAGCATCTGGACCAATCAGGATTACTGACTGCAAATGTCAGGAGAAACTGTAGCTAGTTTAAGCAGAAATAAAATTTAATGAGATCATCCTATAGCTCTCAGAATTCACAGGAACCCGGAAGTCAGCCCGGAGGGTGTGCAGGAGGCGGGGCAGGAGGCGGGGCGGAGTCAGCCAGGGCCCCAGCCCCACCAGAGGAGGAGCCCGGTCAGCAGGGTGCCCTAGACCTTGGGACACTGGGCTACGGCCCCAGGCTTCATTGGCTTGGGACACACACTGCCTGGCCTCCTGACAGCACCTTGTTCAGACAGCTGGTCCCCAGAACCACGCGGGAGCTCATTTCCGTTATTTCAAACCACCAACCCTGGTGACTTGTTAGCGCCGCCCCAGGAAATGCGTGCACACAGACACACAGACACACAGGCTTACACACAGACATCCGGGCTGGCTCTCCTTCCCACACTGCGTCCCCACACCCATGTCCCCACTTCCGGGCCACCCTTCCACCTGAGAACCTGTCACCGACCCAGCTCCCACTGACATCCTGTCCTCCCCCTCTGCCTGACACACTCACACACACCCTAGCCACACACACTCCTCAGCCTCACTCTGCACGTCCAACCCCTCGGCAGGGCAGCGCCTCCTACCAGCTCCCACCCGGTGGCTCTGCAGCCCGCTCTCGGGGGTCCTCCCCCCCGCCGGGCCCCACCCCGGGGTCTCCGTCTCCCTCCCTTGCCCAACTCCCTCATCTCCTGTCCTTGCCAGTCTGCCCTGCTCCTTCCGGGGTCCTGGCCGGGTGCAACCTGCTGGGGGCCCGTCTCCCCGCCTTCTCTGCACCCGTCTCAGCCGTGAGAGAAGCCGAGCCCGGTCCACCTTCACACACTGACCACAGACCCCAAGGGCCCCCGTGCTGCCAGGCCCCTCCCAGGTGTCCCCAGGTCACCCCATGGCCCCCTGCTCCAGGCTGATCTCACTTCCTTCTCTCCTCACCGCCACCCTCCCACCCCCGCGGCTTCCCTGGGCCAGACAAACCTTCACCCCAGCAAGGTGCACAGGGCTCAGCGGGGCGGGACGTGGGTGTGATGTGTGTGTCATCAACTGGGAGGGGCAGCTACGGAGACCCACACACCCCAGGAGCTCACACCACCCCATCAGCAGGTGACTCTCTGCTCCCCAGGGTAGGGGGGCCGTGGGCCCCTTCTTACAGAGCTTTCAGGTAAGGGAGCTGCATGGGGGGCCTCAGCTGCACGGCAGGCCCTTGGCTCCGATGGCTCGTGTCCCAAATGGGGCTCAGGTGTCCTTGGTGTCTGACGGCTCAGGAGGGTCCCCACGAGCAGCTGCCTTCTCAGGGTGTCTGAGTGGGGCGCCCCGTCCCTGTGCCCAGAAGCCCTCCCTGAGGGAGGGGCGCTCCCAGCCCAGCTGCACCCTTGCGCTGGCCTGACCTCCCAGCCCCTCCCACCACCTGTCTGGCCTGCAGGCCGCACCCTGGACCCGGCCGCACCCTGGACGAGAGCTAGAGGCCCGGACTCTTTGAGGAGTTTGAGGAGGACAGAGGGACGAGCAGAATGAACATCATCAACCCTGCCTCGAGCCGGTAATGAGCATGGATTCCCTTTATTCTCTGGACCTTTCGGTCACCCACCCAGGGCCTCCTCAGGCCTTTCTTGCCTCCTGTGAAACGCGACCCTGTGACCCCTGCAGGGGTGCCTACCTCTGTTTCTCCTTCCAGGTCTGCAGGTGCCTGTAAGTTGGCCGGGGACGGGGATTCTTTGTGGGGCCAGCAGCCAGGATTCGGCACCCCATGACCTCGTGACCCCACAGCCCAGCCCTCCGCCGCCTGCAGCCAGATCTCCCCAACTCCGAAGGCGGCCACACCCAGGCCGCCACGTGGCGAATACATTGATTTCTCCTGTGAAGACTGGCAGCCTCGCCAGTCGGGCGGAGCGTTACCTGCTGGTCACACAGCACGTCTCTCCCCTTTCCCAGGGACACCTCACCGCGTCACCAGGTGGGAGTTTTCTTCAGGCTGGAGAGAGACAGGTGTTTTATTCTTGGTTCCTAATTAAATACATTCTACACAGAAACTGTGTGTCTTCATAACATAAAGTGCTTCTAAGGACGAACTAACAGATCTGCAATTGTCTTAGTACGCAGAGCAGTGCCTGGAGGTCGGAGGTTGGAGGTCAGAAGCCCAGCGCTTCCTCCTGCCCCTCGCCCCCGGCCCCTCTCGGAGCTGGTTGCCCCAATGCGGTGCCTACCGGCTTCCTTCCCGAACTCAGCTCCACCCGGCACAGCGTCGCCCACCTCTGCCCGTCCCGACTGCCGTCAGAACGTGAAGCCGCTGGTGTCCAGGCACCACCCGGGCGCCGTGTGCTCGCTGGGCTCTCTGACGGCGTGCAGGCCTTTGGGGGGTCTCGGAGTCTCCAGCTGTAAACCCACACTGTCCCCCACCCCTCCTGCCCGCTCACACACAAGCTCTGCTCACGCCTGTGTGCACTGGCACCCAGACCCCCGAGGCAGCAGCTGTGCCGATAGTGGCAATTCTGTGTGTTTCTGGGAATGACAAACTCCATCAATAAAGCGCGTCACACTAGTAGCTGGGAGAGGAAAAGCCCGTAGGAACACCTTCACTGATGCTACAAAACAAAGACATTTGATAGAAATCACCAATCATGATATAACAATGGTCCTTTGCCATAAAAATAGAAGAGACCGTGGTCAATATCAAACCCGCCATCAAATAGCATCCCTGGGGACGAGGCAGCGGAAACGGCTGCAGGTGTCCCGGGAGCAGGGCGACCTGTCCCGCCTCAGCCCCCTGCAGGACTGCCCCCGCACCAGGCCCTGGCCTGCGCTGTGGGGCAGGACAGAAACACCTGAGATATACCAGCCTCATGGACCGCACAGCTGGCTGCCGAGAAGATCCCGCTTTCCTAAAATATCTACAAATTTGCAAGACGCCTGCGGAGGAGCCGATCAGACCCGAGTCTGTAAGACCCCTTGTAAGGACGAACACAAATCGGAAATCAGAATGAATTTCAGTTTCCCTGTGGAAGACGAGGGAAGAGACTTCCCTCCCTCCTTGGTCTTTGAGCGTGTACGTGAAGAACTTGTAAGCACTTTCTCCTCTCGGTGAATACTCATCCGGGGTCGCGTATGAAAGATTTGAGGGTTTTCTTTTCATTTAAAAAAGTTATGGGATCTTTTGCCCTGACTGGTGTGGCTCAGCTGGTTGGAGCGTCGTCCCATAGTCGAAAGGCCGTGGGTTTGATCCCGGGTCAGGGCGCACACCTGGTTCGCGGGTCTGATCCTTGGTCCCCTGTCCCGAGTCCGGGTGTGTACACGCCCTGTGTGGTCCCCAGTTCAGGAGGCGACCGATCGATGCTTCTCTCTCACATCAATGTTTCTCTCTCTCCCTTCCTTTCTCTCTAAAAGCAATGGAAAAAAAAATGTCCTCGCGTAAGGTTTAAAAGAAATCATGGGACCTCTTGAATATTCAGGAAGAGAGAAAGGTGGAAGAACCCCCATCGCCACCCCGTGGACCCCGTGCTGGGCTCCAGCTGTTTCCAGCTCCCCACAAGCTTTTTGGTAGTTTGGCGGTGGTTTGACGGTGGTTTGGCGGTGGTTTGGGGTGGTTTGGCGGTGGTTTGGCGGTGGTTTGGCGGTGGTTTGGCAGCCCTCCCCATGTTCTCTGCAGGGTGGCACTGTGAACCTGGCTACCTGCCCTGGGCCCACTTCCCAGTTAACACCCACCCTGGTCCTTCAGCCGTCTCTCTGCCCCAGTTTGCCACTGGGGGCGATCCTGTACACGGGTGAGGAGGTGGGTCCCCGCTTCGTGGCTGGGGGTGCACGGCGTGAGCATCACCTTGAAACTCCCCCAGGGGATTTCAACGAGCCCTCCGTAAGACCTACGCCCTCAATCGTGGGCGACACCAGGATGGAGTCCCTTTTTAGAGAATAATTTGCGCGTGGACTTCTCCTTGGAAGCTGCATCTGTGGGGTGGGGGCCAGTCACCGGGGTGTTTCAATCGTTTTTCCCATAAAACAAACATCTCTGAGGTCTAGAACCAGGGAAACGTGACGGGAATACACGAGAGGAAGTGAAGTTAAGAGAGAACCTTCGGGTTAAGATGTCAAGGCCTCTCGGACACACCACGCGACTGGACACCAGGATTTCTGGATGGGGGTGCTGTCCTCGTTCCTGTTCCTGAAACTGGCAGTGCTCGGGGGAAAGGGCGGATGGTGGGACAGAAAGGAGGTCAGGATGTCCCTGTCCGGAGCCCCACCCAGGAAGCGTCTTAGGCCCTACCAGGAACTCTTGGGGACACAGGGGACCTTGCTGTTCCGACTTGGAGGGAAGAAGGCCTCCTATTGTCCCAGTCCAGGAAGCCACCTGAGGGCAGAGGAGGAGCCTCGAGGATTCGGGGAACCCATGGCAGGGGGCCCACATGGTGCCCCAATATAAGGCCCCATGCCCGCCGCCTCGGCCTCCTCAATCCTGAGCTCAGACGTGCCCACAGTAGCTGCAGCCATGAGGTGTCTCCTGCTGGCCGTGAGCGTGGTCCTGGCCTGTGGCATCCAGGGCATCTATGTCCCTCAGACCAGGGTGAACCTGGATGTCCAGAAGGTTAGGGGACAGGGGCACTCTGCCTGGGTGGCTGGGGTGGGCGGTGAGCAGTGGGGGGGGTGGGGACACGGGGCCTTAGGAGAGAGAGAGGCTGTGAGGTGAGGACTCTCCTCCAGCTCGCTGTCCTCGTGTGGCTTCTTTGTTTCTCAAGGTCCAAATGGTTCCAGGTCACTCAAGATCTGGACTTTAAAGCCACCTGAGTTAACACAGGGGCGTTGTTTCTAGTGCGGGAGATCCTACAGCCCAGTGTGCGGCTGACAGCAGAGGGCGCCAGTGCTCACTGATCCGCCAGTGGGAGGGGCCTGGACCGGGAGGGAGGGAGGGAGTGCCCCGCCCCGCCCCGCCCTGCCTGCTGGGGTCCATTCCCCGTCCCCAGAGCTGCTTGGCTCTCCCCAGGTGGCTGGGACGTGGTACCCCATGGCCATGGTGGCCAGTGACGCCGCCCTGCTGAGCATGGAGAGCGCCCCCCTGAGGCTGTACATCAAGGAACTGAGGCCCACCGCCCAGGACGACCTGGAGATCACCGTGCGCAGCTGGTGGGTGGGCCCGGCTGCGGGGGGCGGGAGGGGATCCTGATGGGACCTGCCCCCCAGCTCTGGGCCCACAGGCAGACCACACAGAGGGACCAGGGTCAGTGTGGGGAGAGACCGTGAGGAGGCCACTGCGAGCTGTGGCTGGGGCAGGGCCTGGCGCTCCTGCCAAGGCCCCTTCTGCCCCTGGAGTGGGAGCAGGGGTGCCAGAGAGAGCAGGGTGGGGTGAGCGCGCAGAACTCACAACTGCCAGCAGAGGCAGCAGACCGTGGTTCGGGGCCATGCCGGCCCTTTTCTCTGGCTCCAAGGAGCCCTCAGGAACCTGGTCATGTGGCCATTGGCGGTGACAAAGAGCGCAGCCTGGACAGGCGACCAGCCCCTGGGCCCAGATGCCCCCTTCCCCGGGGGCCCTCCTGGAGCCTGGCATCTCTCCCCACCCATCGGCTGGGCTTCATGGCCACAGAGTCTGTGCAGTGAGTGGCTCAGGGGACACTGTGGCTCAGGGGACACTGTCTTCCAGGGAGGACGGCAGCTGTGTGGACAGGAAGATGTTCGCAGAGAAAACCGAGGTCTTCTCCTTCCAGATCAAAGGTACGTGTGGGTTCCAGGGCCACCGCCATCGGCAGGGACCGAGTGTTGGGACCAGCTTGCCTTCCCTCCCTCCCTGGGTGGCGCCGGGTCTCACCTCGGGGTGCACGGGGAAACCCCATCCCTTCACCACGCTGGGTCCGAGGACGCGGGGGTGGGGTGGACACAGTGACAGCTGAGCTGGATCCCGAGCTGGCGGGCGGCTCAGGCCAGGGCGCCAGGCCCCTGTGCCCGGGA